>JAVSCE010016761.1:0-11933 GCA_032199065.1 Smutsia gigantea
CCAGGTTGCAGATGTGTAGGTACACAGAGTCAGTAATTCCAAAGCTTGAGTTAGTAAACCTAATCTGCTATTCTCATTCAGAATCTTTATTCCTCTGTGGAAAGCATTGAAAGTTTGATCAACCTAAATTAAATCATGGGAATATTGATAAAGGAATCTGAGGGATTGTTTGAATTTGCAAAGTAATGTTTGAAAATCCTTGCCACTACAAGAAATATAATCAGTAACCTTGGTGGGTGGAAGTGATGCTTTCCAATTTCAGTGATTTTACAATCCAAATGTACCACCTCTATAGTGAATAAGTGAGCCAATTGACTCAGTGAACAATGAAAATCTAATACAGGTCAGTTAGCTTATAGCTATTTATCAATCAATTCCCACAACATGTGTTACTAATATTTGTAATTAAATATCATTAAGATTTCAGGAATTACTTTTAAAATAAATTAATTGTATACTTTCAAAGTTTGCATTTTAAAATAGCAGCAAGAAATAATCAACCTTAATTGCCATTCTGTATCTCAACTACTACCAAAAGGATTCTAATTCAAAGTAGGATAATCAACAGTACTCCTATTTATCTTTGTATAATAGATCCGAAAAAGAGAAGAGGATGAGATTGAAGTAAGGGTACTATAGTATGCAAAAATTCAACTTTACATGTTAGCTAAGATATTACTGTCCATTTATCACATAAATCATAGCCTAAAGTTATCAAAGAAACATTTACTATCTTGACACTTCTTAATGAACGATTTTTAATAGCTACCTATGCTAAGTTGTATTGATGCACCAATGAAATAAGTTGTGAGCCTGACAAAGAGATAGGTTGTCTTTGGTTTTGTCCTCCAAAGCTATTTTACAAATTGCTTCTCTCCTTCGTCCAGTGTCATAGATGATGTCATCACTTGTTTTCTAGTTACTTAAACATGGAAGCCTCAGCATTACTTTTGACTCTTCCCTCATCATGTTGCTTCTGATTGATAAGTAATATCACTTTTTTCTCTTCAACTAAGTACTTATTTCTACTCTGTGTCTTATGTTGGTTTCTCTATATCTTTTAAATTTTCTAAATGTTAAATTATCACAGGATCAGTCCTTGGATATCTTCATTTAATGACCTGGATGATCACATCTAGTCTCATTTGATACTTATCACAAAGTTATATTTCCATCCCAGCCTCTCCCCTGAAAAACTATTCATGCAACCCTTAATCTACCTGGCATCTCCACTTATGTGTTGAATAGACATCTCACACATAACATGTAACAATGAAATATTTTTTACAGTGCTTCCTCATCTCCCACATTCTCCTATTTGAGTGACTGTGTTCCTCATCTCAGTAACTGGCAACTCCCTTCCTTGAGATGAGCAGAGAAAAATTATGAAAGGCATATTTTTCCCTCTCTCCATATTGCAAATCTGGTTCATGAGCAATTTTTCAAACTAATATTATAGGAATTATCCAGAATCCCACCATTTCTGCCCATCTCCAATGTAACCACTCTAATGTAAGCTAGCATTAGCTCTAGCTTGGATTATTTCCCAAGTCCCAGCACTGGTCTTCCCAGTTCCATCTTTGCGCTTCTCCAGGCTACTCTCCACTCAATTACTAAATCTGTTAAAATATACAGATTGACACTTTGCTCCAGATTTTCCAGTGGCTTTCCATCTCACCCAGACTATCAAAAACCAGTGTTCTCATCTTGCACTGTCATTTACCTTGTGATATGGTCTTCTATACCTCCCTAACTTCCTATCTTCTCAACCCTCTTGCTTGCCCAGCTGCAGCCACACTGGCCTCCCTGCTGTTCCTCAGTCATGCTGTGAGAGCCCTTCTCACAGGCTTTGCCCTTTTTGTGCCTGGAATGTGGTTTCTGCAGTAGCCACCTGATTGCTTCCTTCACATCTTCCAGGTCTCTACTCAAAGTATTCTCATCATAGAATAACTTGAAATACCTACACCGTGCTGTTGTTTTTTTATCTCTTTCCAACATGTATCATCACATGATAATCAGTTGATTGTTTAGTGTTTACATTTTCCTAATCAGAATGCAAGTTCTTTATGAACAATGGCTTTTTTCAGGTTTGCTGCTATAATATATCCTGCTTCTAAAACTGAGAAATACATGTTTGTCCAATGGATAAATAACTAGATGAATATTCTCAATATTAAATATGCAGATGATAGATGATCCCCTACTTTCTTACATAATATGCTTTTGAAGAAACAAGCATATGGAATAAAATATAAAATAGTCAAAAGTCAAAAAAAGGAATAGGAATTTCAATACCAAGAAACAAATGCTTTATGAAATCACTAAATATATCTTCCTGCTAGGTAGACATCAAAGATACACTTCTAGCATGCATTTTTATCATTGATTTTATTTTTCAACATAACACTCAGAATGAGGTTAAAGTGTCACTATTTTTTAACATATGATGTTTTTTATCTTTTATTGTAAATATAATATTTTTTCAAGTAGTTTTCATTTCCCTCTTCTATTATTTTACTGAATAATGGAGATATGCAAATAAACACTCAAAATCATATTGAACGTATTTTAATATATTCAAAGACAAAGATGTTCATACTGTTGGAATAAAACTCTTGGCTAAGTCATGATATAATAACTTTTAACTTTTACCAGTTGGTGTACAAAAGACCAAATTTGTTTACTAAAAGGCAGATCATAAGCATCAGGGTATGAGAGTGTGGACTGTCTAGAAGCTGAAGGTAAAGTTAGTACAAAACTGGGGCAGTGCAGCTGACTCAGTCACCTCTAAGCTCCGAGCCAATGGAATAGGAAGGTCCTTAGAGTACAGAACAGTAATTATGCGCACATTCCTCTACCCCCAGAGATATTGAATTCCTTGATCTACAGTAGACCACAACTCAAGGTTTTTAGCAAGAAACTGGGGTGTTCCTGGTATAGGATGCCTGAAACTAAGACACACATAATACATGAGGAAAGCATATTGCGATAATGCATACAATTTTGGTTTCTGATGTCTTAATACTTTACTTACATTCCACTTTTCTTGGTATTTCAAGTTTATTGACATGAAATTGCATCAAGGACCTCCACTTCCTCAGCTTTGCCTCCTTAATCTTTTTGAAATGAGTAACATGAATAATCTTTTGTCTTCATACTTATTTTTGGAGCGTGTAGATAATAGGAATTTATCTATCACTGGCTTTTTTAACCTTAGGGTACTTGGTAACAATTTATAACTATTCCTTCCATTAATGGGTCATTTTCTCTCCATCCCAGGGAAAAAAACCATAATGGGTGTGACAAAGGATGTGTTTTTTTGAAGCTGAAAAGCTAACAGCTGTTAAAGTATGGGTAAAATATTATCTTGGCAAGATTCAGATACTATTTCAGGTTCAATGTTAAATAAAGGTTTTCTATAGCTGGATGTTTTTATATAATTAGCTGTAACTCAATTTATACTGCATTATAATAAAAGTGTTATTTTTCAAGGCAGGAAAAATCAAGTGGAGTTTTTTCTCTGGACACTGTGTATTTGTATTAATACTTCACTAGATACACTGTGTACATTTTTTTCCTTTAGTGTTCTTCCACTTAAGAGTGAAATTTTACTGAACAATTTCATGTATTTCAGAAATAAATGATTGAATTCAAAATACTCCTTCAAGCAGAATGCTAAATTTTGGGTTAGATTAAATACAGTAGAACTTAAATTCACTAGCAGGTTAGTTTATTTGCTAACCATTAACAGATTCATAATTATTTCATTAAGTTATATAAATTAAGTGTTTTATTAGTATATTGCAGACCAAATATAAAATATTTGAAATATCCTAGTGACTATATACTATGTGCTTGTGGGTGTTATTTTTGTATTCCTTAGGAACTGTATCATAAAGACCCTTGGAAATTTTTCACTTTAACAATAATTAACACAATCAAGCAAAACCATTTATATAAAGATAACACACAACAGGGCAGAAATGTGAAGTTATAAGTATCAGTTAACTAAAGAATGCTAGTGAGGAATTCTTATTTGCAAAGTGGTAGAACCACCCTACTTGAATTAGCTTAAACAAAAGGGAGTTTCTTTTTTTTTTTTAATTAAGAAGTTCATGCATAACTGAGCTACTTTCCTTATATTTTCTTCACTCACAGGCAGGTGATTACCACTTCTTAGAGGATGTTGGCTGCAGCAGCTCCAACCTACATTCTATTTTTCCAGTAATACATGCAGAAAAGAGAATTGCTTTACCGAAAGTTTCAGTGACAGTACATAGTACAGACTGGATCATGTACCAATCTGTAAATCAAGGCAACAAGGGTGTATTACTGGCTCATGACTGACTCATGATTCAATCTTGGAGCTGGAGTTAGAGCCAATGTCAAATTTGTAAGGAACACTAGACTTAGATTAGAGAGGATGATTCCCCTGTGGTAAACTTTTTGTCAAAGATAAAATAGAAACTGGGTAAGCAGAAAAAATAGACATTTATCACAATGAAAATGGTTCCATCGTTAGTTTAAGACTAGAGACAACAGGATTAATGTACTCTTAGTTTTTGATCAGTTTATGAATGTCATGACTTCAACTCCCTTCTGCATTCTGTTGCTTGATGTTCAGAACAGCCCATCAAGTACAGCTGCTTTTGTATAGTAATATAGACCATCTCATGAGGAAGAGGTGGGGAGAAGACAGACTGCCCTCTCATGGTCCTTCCATTCTCATCTTGTCTTGATCAAACTAATTTTTAGTATTTTTTGAAGCATGAGTACTAATCCATAGTACTTATTTCAAAAGATATTCCCAACATTTCCATAATTAGTGTGATTGCTTTGTTTTGCCCACTCTGGAAAGTAAACTAGGTTTAATTTGTTTTTAATGAAATGAGATGTTAATTCAAACTTTTCTCTATATATTAAGGAAGCTATAAATATGGTCTTAAAACTGCATGTATCAAAAATTGTCCAAGAATATGTTGAAAGATCACTAATCTCTTATACAGTGACCAAAATTATTCCGTTTTTTATACACTGAACATATCATTGAATATTAAAATAATAAAACCAACAGGTCATCTAGTTTAAACCTTCCCCCTTATAAATGTGTTATTCAAGGAGCCTAGAGATTAAATGTCTTGCCTACAGATATGTAACTATAGCCTAACTGAAAATAAAACCAAATTCCTTGCTCACAGACCAGTGGTCTATCACCTATTTAAAAAGGTGTGGACAGTTTGTGGGAGGTAAATTCTCTCAGCTTTTGCTTATCTGGAACTTGTTTAATCCCTCCATCAAATTTAAATGATTACCTTGCCGGGTAGAGTATTCTTCACTTGAGGCCCTTCTGCTTCATTGAATTAAATACATCATGCCACTCCCTTCTGGCCTATAAGGTTTCTGCTGAGAAGTCTGATGATAGCCTGATGGGTTTTCCTTTGTAGGTGATCTTTTTTCTCTCTCTGGCTGGTTTTAATAGTCTGTCCTTATACTTGATCTTTGCCATTTTAATTATGATATGTCTTGGTGTTGTCTTCCTTGGGTCCCTTGTTTTGGGAGATCTGTACACCTCCGTGGCCGGGAGAAGGGGATTGAGAGGGATATTATGATTGGCACACGTGGTGTGGGGGGGATTAGGGGGAAGACAGTGTAGCACAGAGAAGGCAAATAGTGACTCTGCGGCATCTTACTATACTGATGGACAGTGACTGCAATGGGGTATGGGGGGACTCGATAATATGGGTCAGTGTAGTAACCACATTGTTTTTCATGTGAAACCTTCATAAGAGTGTATATCAGTAATACCCTAATAAAAAAAGAAGGTATGGACACATAATGCCCTAAGTCCAGATCAACTTTAATGACCTTTGTGAAGCTATTATTACTTTGAAACCTAGTCAATGAGCAGTAACATGCAATCTTATAACACTAGGAAGATACCCAAGAATATGTATTGTATTGAAAGAATTGAATAAAAATGGCCAGGAAATATTGTGTATTGTATAAGCCCTGCCACTTGTTGTCATTCTATTTTAACAACAATGAAAAGATGAGTATATTCCCATTACTTTTAATTTTAACATTTCAAAGTGAATATTACTTTCAATTGCAGAGTCATTTAAAATAGCAAAAGTTGTTCATGTCAGGTAAATAGTACAAATTACCAAAAACAAATTAGTAGCTTACATATGCATACAAATATATTGTCCTAAAAGGCTTGTCTTTTGCATGAGTCACTGATCAGTAAAGACATATTAACTGTATGCTTAGTTAATATGTTGCCAACACTGCAGCAAGAGATAATAAAGGGGAAATAGTGTGACAGTCTCTGTCCAAAAATACTAAAAATTGAATCAGGTAGAAAAGACTTCAAATGAGATAACATTTGAGAATATTACAGAACAGTGTATAATGTAGGGATAAACATGATTACTCATAGTATAAGCATTTTGAGAAAGGGAATAAATCAGATAATTCAGTTATACTGCATTTATTTATTATCTCAATCAGTTTGCTTTAGTGTAGTCCTTCTGGTTTATTTTCTAATTCATAAATTATAATACAGTAGAGTGTGGCCTAAAAACCATGAGGGAGCTCCAAATGGAAGGAAGCTCAAACTTCCTGATGTGGTATATACAGTATCACCATCTGGCCCTGCCAAACTGATATAAACTATACTCTTCTTCACATGATATGTTATTGCTATACTGATAGACTTGAAGTTTCTCTAATGTGTCAGATTATTCATAGCCCCACTGAATGCCATTGCTTCAATCATTTCCCAAAACATGCTTGACAGTTTTGAGGATTGATGGTATCTTTCAATTAGGGTTTGATGTTTTTCTCAAAATTAGACAGAGCTGATGTGTTTTGGGGATAAAGGTTACAGAATACAGTGCCATTTTTATTACACATCAAAGGTACATACTATCAATATGACTTACTAAAAAAAACTGTTGATATTTACCTTGATCACTTGAGGTATCATGGCTGGTAGAGTTATCACTGAGAGAATTTATCAGGTTTCTCCACTGAAAATATAACTCCCCTACCCCCTTCTACATTCTCTTTCAACACTCTGTGTAGCCTATATGTAAGAGGTGGGAAATTATGTCCCATCACCTTGAAGGGTGGTAAAGTATTTACATAAGTAACTTGGAGTTGTTCTGCATTAGTTCTTTTTCTCATCCTCAATTTATTATTTATTCAATCATTTGTTTATATATATATGGAATCCTGGACATTTATACTTTGGGCTATAGAGAAGATAAATTTTCAATCTCATTTAACCATGTTAAATACATCCTGAGAATTTATACAATGTTTTATTTTAAAGGAACTTTACAGATATTACTGCCATTGAAGAAGTTTTATTTTAAAGTTAATAGTAAATCAGATGGATCAATAACAACAAAATACAAATTCAACTTCCAATCAAGAAATTTAGAATAAAAAGAGAATATCAAGACCCAGGGTTTTTTTTTTTACCATTTTTTAAAATAATATTTATTTTCCAACAGCTACAGAAAGGACTAAGGATTGATATGCTAGACATAACTCTGCTTCTTTATATGCCACTCTCTATTCTGCATTAGAATGGTATTAAACTTGGTCAGATAAGGCTAGAAGGAGAAGGAAAACGGTCAAATAATTGTGTCAGGTAGTCTAACATGAGGGTATTTGTTTCTCAATTTCCAGGACATAATTTGGGGAAATGTCAAGGGCATTTTTGAGGCTGTTAATGCCAATGGTGTCTCGACAGTTGGACTGAAGAGTGACCTTTCTAACCCACGGCCTATGCATGGTGTAAATGGAATTAGATATTTCCTACATACTTAGAGAGGGAAGAGCACTGATAGTGAAACTAAGATTGAGTTGAGAAGGCCACATAGAAAGAAGACCTCAGTAACAGGGACCATGACCTGCAGCATGTTGTTGTATAAAAATAATACCCAAAGAAAGGCAGTTAATCCAGAAAACTTGCCAGTAGATCTGCGAAGAAACCCCAATGACTAGATGAAGGAAGGTAGAAGTTAGATCATAGTTGATGATATATAAGCCATTTAAGACCTTATATAGGATCTATGGCTGAAAGAACAGAGATAGGTTGGTGAGAAACCTGCAAGACTATATATTTATGTTAAAGATAGTTAACATGTAACAGACTAATATTTGATATTGAAAATGACTGAGTAACTTTGAGGTAGCAAAATTAAGGCTTCCCTTCATCAACAAAATTGGGAAATATGAACAATTTAAAAAGAAAAAAATCATAAGTTTTAAAAATATGTCTAATCAACTGGGGTTCCCATAGTTGAAGTTAAATGTCTACAAACCACTGGATCCTCTTAGAGTAAACATACTTAGAAAATGAAGGAATGAATCAGGTGACAGGTTAACCTTGAGGCCTAAAGGAGGTCTAAAATTGTGAAGGTCTAATGCATAGTCAATGGCTGATGCTAGAAATAACTCAACTTCAGTCTGTGACTTTCATGGAAATTTGTTTGCAAACTACAATTCTCAATGAACAACTATATCACACTGGGATTTTTTTTTTAATGAGACTACCTGACAGATTAGGGCATTGACAAAGGTTTGTTAAGAACTCCTCATAATCTTGAGGAATTATGATAGACCTACTTTCATTAGGCAGGTGTGTGTCACTACAGGACTTTATCAGGAGATGGCCAATGTTAGCTACCAGGGTAACACCAAGGCTCTTTCTTTTGGGGACCATGGTAAATGAAGACAGTGAACCAGAAAAATTGATGATACAGACTACCCACTTCCTTATGGGATGGCCATGATATCCACATAGCATTCAACAGAACGTGCAAAGAAGAGATATAATTAGAAGCAATAAAGACCAGGAAGTCAGGCCATCTAAAAGTTAATAATGGAGTTTTGTTTTAGAATGTTCTGTTGTGATAATCCAACTTTCCTGGAAGGTGACAACTGGCAATAATAAAGTAGACATATGATTTATATTCAAATGTGAGAAAACCTGGCAGTCCTTTGAGGTATTTCAAGATGGGTACCATAAAATACAATAGGACTTTCTGGTAATTTTATAGGAAACGTGGACCTAGTTTTTAATCACAAGCAAATGGGTCTAAATACTTGAAGATCTACCTATAGGGCTAAGTAAATTTAGATAGGTCTAAATATAATACTCTCTAAAGATTTGGAACTTTAACAGAATCAGTGAATTATACATGCCTTCACCATAAACCTCTTTATTGAACATTTTTTTTTTGACGACCAGCCCACCTTATTATTCTGAAGGTCTTAAAGCTGTAAAGAGAGAGTTCAGAAAAGGACATGAATCATGGGACTCAAAAAAAAACACAACTTTACAAGATAACAATTTTACAAGTTAAAGAGATATTTACAAAATGTGAAATTCCAGGTTATCTATGTTATTTGTGAAGCTAGATGATTATTGTGCTAGTAATCTTCTTTCTTTAGGCTATGCCTCACCTCTCTGGCATCTTTTTGTTCTTTATTAATATTACTAGAATATTTTAATGTAACAGCTGTGGAAAGTATAGTCTTCTCTCTCCTAAGACTATAAAAATATTTACTATACCCCAATGTGATAAGCATTTAATGAAATAATCAGTAATCTCTTTCAGATATGTATTGATCAAATAACTTGTAAAGAAATAAAAGTACCAAAATATCAATACTAATGTATTTTCTTCCATAAGATGTTTTAGAAAGAGGGAGTGCTACTCAGTTTGAAACAGCACACACCTACCCACAGGCCTAATGAAACTGGCAGCAAATAGTGCACAGACCAACTTCTCTTGGATATATATTTACAGATTGCTGGAGGAAGAGAAACATTTCTGTGACTATTGGTTATCAGGGTATTTTTCTTTATTTTTATTAGGATATAGTTAACATAGAACATTGTGTAAAAAGTTTAGGGTATACCATGTGCTGATCTGATAGTGCCTTTGAGATACCTGACCATGTTCCACAAATGAAGTACCTTTTTGCAAGTATTCTCAAGGCTTACTCTTTAAACTTATTGATCCCAATATCTGGTTAGATGGTTAGCCTCAGGAACAAGAGCCATTTTATCTCAGAGTTTAAACATGATGCTTAGTGAGTCAGCAATTCCAAGAAATCAATGGGATGACAATGACTTAAAAAGAAACCAAATGTCCTATTTAGAACTACATTAACATTTTGGAACCCATCATTACATACTGTACTTCTCAACTATTAATACCCAAGTTATCAAAGTGGCAAAAATTTTCTGTAGTAAAGTTTGAACTACAGATCTGTTAAATTAGGTGTAACTCTGGAAGGGAGAGGAAGGGAATGTGTTCCCAGTCCAGGGCAAATAAACCTTTGAAGCTGAAATCAGTCAAAGGGGAAAATAAAGTGGGAGAAACCTGTTTGTTGCCTACAAGAAGTTGTCTACTCCCTTTCGCCCATGTCTCTTTCCATCCTAGCTGGGAAAAAGCCAAAAATATCTCTCCAGCCCAGATACCCACTCACTCTTCCTCTACCTCTTGTAAACTCCTATTGATAAGGAGTTGGACTAAGGCCAGGCAAGAGATTCTGGAAATATTGCAGTTTTACCCCCATTAGGTATCTGCTTGTGAGATTTGTTTTGAAGTGCATCAGAAATTCCCTGAACTATTGCCCTCTGTCAATTTCCCTCACCAGTATATATTCAGTATCTGACATATTTCTATCATAAGTCAATTATTTTAGGTATTGTAAAAAGCAAATGCCCCAGAGGAAATATGCTAAAGTAAATGGAAAAAAATGTCAGAACAGAGCAAATCTATCAAAATAGTCTTCAACCCTTCAGTGTTGAAATAGGAAGAAGAATGGACCTCCAATTTTCCAATGGCAGCTACTCTTAGCTGTCAGATTCAGTTATCCACATTCTGCATTAATGGGTAAACAGGTGATGCAATTCTAACTAACACTATTTAAAGGAAAGTTTATGGGAAAGAATTTTGCTTTAAGATAAAAACAGTAGCAGAAGAGAAGAATTTGCTCATAATGCCTTGTTGCTCTCTGCCTTTGAACACATGGAAAAGACAGACTTGCGACAATCTTCTCAGTGCTCCTCTGCTGAAATAAATTGGTAGAAATATAATGGAATGATAAACATAAAATGCCTAAAATAGTGTTGTAGCCTAATTAAAAAATAGCATGAATTATTGTTTTTATCAATAATATTAAGTTTTGTAGATTTACTTCCAAATGTATAGTTGTTTTAACCAAGAACCTAAAGAGTTATCCGCTCCAGACATAAGGATGCTAGAAGCCATAAAAATCAATTTCCCAGAGTCCCTTAATTGTGAGAAAGTTCCTGTTACTTCCAGCTGTCCAACAATGAAGAGCTAGAATGGAATGGTGTTATAGGAATAGGTTTTTTTTAATATGTAGGAGACTATACTGTGTTTTTTACTCAATTGCCTAAAACACTGCAGCAGTTTTCTAGGTAAGAGATGTAGGCAGTTTGTCTTTGTCAAAAGAATGTTCCTAGTCAGCTTGCACAGATCACAAACAACAGTGGGAAGTAAATGAGAAAATAGAGGCTGGATGGTGTAGTAGCCAAACAGAGTAGAGTACAAAAGGAGAAAACATGAAAGGCAAGAAAAGTGTCAGCCAGAACTGAAGAACTGAAACCATTTCCATGTATTTTGGGATGCACCTCTCCTCTGCTACCCTTACTGCTAATGTAAACTAGGTTTCATATAAATGCTTTGACATTATCAAAAATGACACATGTAAAATCCAATTTGTTCATACCTCAATGTAATCCACTTTTGCACTTCTCATTCTTGTATTCCAAGTATGTATTTTTTATTATATTGATTGCTTAGAAAGAGGGCATTAGAAAGGAGATCAGCATAGAAGGTAAATAATGAATACCTAATAGCTTATTAATTAAAATGACA
>JAVSCE010016762.1:0-86119 GCA_032199065.1 Smutsia gigantea
ACACCCGCTCTTCCCAGCTCTACGCACTTGCTGAGTCAGTCACACCTTTTAGACCTTACTTTCCTCATCATTAGAAGGACATTGAAATGAGCCTGGAGTGGTGATGAGGCTGGACCCAGGAAGAGCCAAGGGCAGCTGGTCTGGGATGCCTCAGGCAAGCGGTGCCCAAAGGTGAGTGGTGTGGGTGGCTGGGGCTCCAGCTCAGTCCTAGTGTTGCAGCCAGCTTCTGGCTGTGGGCCAGAAGGCACCTGCAGCTACTCTTTGTTTCTCTTTTTCTGTGGTTTGTTTATTTTGTATTGCTAAGAATTTATCTACTGCATGCTTTGTTATTATTCACTCCTGAAAGCATTCTTTATAATCTCTCCCCCCAACCCCTCCCTGCCCCCGTACATCCCTAAGATAACATTGCTGTAGATGACATTATAACCCCTCATCCTTGCTGCTTCCTTAAAACACATGCTGTCCCTCTCCTTGAAGCAACCACCCTGATGCTGTGGGTAACCACAGATACATTTTCACAGTATCGTGTTGTGAAATTTTTTCATTCTAATTCTTGTTTCCTTCCTCTTGAGAATAAGTGTTGGCTGGTGACTAATACAGGGTTATGAAAATGCACACCTTATTTCTGTGTCAGTTGTATAATTTAATTTAAAAATCTGTATTAGATGGGGAGCTGTTTCCTTTTGTTTGCATCTGAGGGGTTGATGTGTTTTAGGTTTCCCAGAGTAAGTATAGATGCAGAAGATAAATCCAGTGATACTTGATGAGAACATTGTTCGACCTTCTTCGTGCCATAAATGCTACACCAGAGTGCATACTATATACTGGTCCTCAGTCGTGCCACCATGTGGAGGTGCCCTTATCAAATTGCAAAAATTATTGACCTAACCTTTTGTTTTCTTACAAGGCTATTTACATGTTTGTTAAGGCATTTAATTAAAGGTGCTTTGTCCTATGATTAGGTGTAGGGTTAGGGGTTGGGGACAAGGACATTCAGGTCCACTGAGTGCCCAGCAAGAATATGTGTGCATAGCCTGCTCAGTATACCTAGCTAGTCATTGGGACAGTAATAACTGATTGCTTTTCTTTTCTTTTCTTTTTTTACCACTTTCTCTTTTTTTTTATTAATGTATCATTGATCTACAATCTTATGCTCAGTTTCACATGAGCAACATTTGGCAATACCACTTACTCTTATTTATTTATTTATTAACGTATTATTGATATACACTCTTATGGAGGTTTCACATGAAAAAACAATGTGGTTACTACATTTACCCATATAATCAAGTCCCCACCCATACACCAATGCAGTCACTGTCCTTAGGTGTAGTAAGATGCCACAGATTCACTATTTGCCTTCTCTGTGCTACACTGTTTTCCCCGTGATCCCCCATACCATGTGTACTAAACATAATAGATCTCAATCCCCTTCTCCCACCCTCCCCACCCACCCTCCCGCGCCCCCTCCCCTTTGGTAACCACTAGTTCCTTCTTGGAGTCTCTGAGTCTGCTGCTATTTTGTTCCTTCAGTTTTGCTTCGTTGTTGTACTCCACAAATGAGAGAAATGATCTGGCACTTGTCTTTCTCCACCTGGCTTATTTCACTGAGCATAATATCCTCCAGCTCCATCCATGTTGTTGCAAATGGTAGGATTTGTTTCTTATGGCTGAATAGTATTCCATTGTGTATATGTACCACCTCTTCTTTATCCATTCATCTACTGATGGACACTTAGGTTGCTTCCATATCTTGGCTGTTGTAAAAAGTGCTGCGATAAACATAGGGGCACATATATCTTTTTGAATCTGAGAAGTTGTATTCTTTGGGTAAATTCCAAGGAGTGGGATTCCTGGGTCAAATGGTCTTGTGTATTTTTAGTTTTTTGAGGAACCTCCATATTGCTTTCCACAATGGTTGAACTAGCTTACGTTCCCACCAGCAGTGTAGGGGAGTTCCCCTTTCTCTGCATCCCCACCAGCATTTGTTGTTCTTAGTCTTTTGGATGCTGGCCATCCTTATTGGTGTGAGGTGATATCTCATTGTGGTTTTAATTTGCATTTCCCTGATGATTAGTGATGTGGAGCATCTTTTCATGTGTCTGTTGGCCATCTGAATTTCTTCTTTGGAGAAGTGTCTCTTCATATCCTCTGCCCATTTTT
Organism: Smutsia gigantea; assembly: GCA_032199065.1. Taxonomy (NCBI): domain Eukaryota; kingdom Metazoa; phylum Chordata; class Mammalia; order Pholidota; family Manidae; genus Smutsia; species Smutsia gigantea. The sequence goes on from JAVSCE010016762.1 coordinate 2,164, forward strand.
TAATTGGGTTATTTGCTTTTTGGGTGTTGAGGCATGTAAGTTCTTTATATATTTTGGAGATGTTAACCCCTTGTGGGATATGTCATTTACAAATATATTCTCCCATACTGTAGGGTGCCTTTTTGTTCTGTTGATGGTGTCCTTTGCCATACAGAAACTTTTTAGTTTGGTGTAGTCCCATGAGTTCATTTTTGCTTTTGTTTCCCTTGCTCAAGGAGATGCATTCAGGAAGAAGTCACTCATGCTTATATTCAGGAGATTTTTGCCTATGTTGTCTTCTAAGAGTTTTATGGTTTCATGACTTACATTCAGGTCCTTGATCTATTATGAGTTTACTTTTGTGTATGGGGTTAAACAATAATCCAGTTTCATTCTCTTGCATGTAAGTGTCCAGTTTTGCCAACATCAGTTTTTGAAGAGGCTGTCATTTCCCCCTTGTATATCCATGGTTCCTTTATCGTATACTAATTGACTATATATGCTTGGCTTTAATATCTGGGCTCTCTAGTCTGTTCCATTGGTCTATGGGTCTGTTCTTGTGCCAGTACCAAATTGTCTTGATTACTGTGGCCTTGTGGTAGAGCTTGAAGTCGGGGAGCATAATTCCCCCACTTTATTCTTCCTTCTCAGGATTGCTTTGGCTATTCAGGGTCCTTTGTGGTTCCATATGAATTTTAGTACTATTTGCTCTAGTTAGTTGAAGAATGCTGTTGATATTTTGATAGGGATTGCATTGAATCTGTAGATTGCTTTAGGTAGGGTGGCCATTTTGACAATATTAATTCTTATCCATGAGCACTGGATGTGTTTCCATTTATTGGTATATTCTTTAATTTCTCTCATGAATGTGTTGTAGTTTTTAGGGTATAGGTCTTTCACTTCCTTGATTAGGTTTATTCCTAGATATTTTATTCTTTTTGATGCAATTGTGAATGGAATTATTTTCGTGATTTCTCTTTCTGCTAGTTCATAGTTAGTGTATAGGAATGCCACAGATTTCTGTGTATTAATTTTGTATCCTGCAGCTTTGCTGAATTCAGGTATTACATCTGGTAGTTTGGGAGTGGATTCTTTAGTTTTTATATGTACAATATCATGTCATCTGCAAACAGGGACAGTTTGACTTCTTCTTTACCAGTCTGGATGCTTTTTATTTCTTTGTTTTGTCTAATTGCCATGGCTAGTACCTCCAGAGCTATGTTGAATGTAGAGTGGGGAGACAGGTCATCCTTGTCTTGTTCCCAATCTTAGAGGAAAAGCTTTCAGCTTCTCGCTGTTAAGTATGATGTTGGCTGTGGGCTTGTCGTATATGGCCTTTATTATAGTGAAGTACTTGCCCTCTATACCCATTTTGCTGAGAGTTTTTATCGTGAGTGGGTGTTGAATTTTGTCGAATGCTTTTTCAGCATCTATGGAGATGATTGTGTGGTTTTTGTCCTTTTTGTTGATGTGGGGGATGATGTGGATGGATTTTCGAATGTTGTACCATCCTTGCATCCCTGGAATAAATCCTACTTGATCATTATGGATGATCTTTCTGATGTATTTTTAATTCAGTTTGCTAATATTTTGTTGAGTATTTTTGCGTCTGTGTTCATCAGGGATATTGTTCGGTAATTTTCTTTTTTTTGTGGTGTCTTTGCCTGGTTTTGGTATTAGAGTGATGCTGGCCTTGTAGAATGAGTTTGTACATATTCCCTCCTCTTCTACTTTTTGGAAAACTAAGAAGGATGGGTGTTACGTCTTCACTAAATGTTTGATGAAATGCAGCAGTGAAACCATCCAGGTCCTGGCATTTTGTTCTTAGGTAGTTTTTTGATAACCATTCCAATTTCGTTCTTCCTGGGTCAGCCTTGGAAGGTTATATTTTTCTAGAAAGTTGTCCATTTCTTCTAGGTTATCCAGATTGCTAACATATAATTTTTCATAGTATTCTCTCTCAAAATTCTTTGTGTTTCTCTGGTGTCCATGGTGATTTTTCCTTTCTCATTTTTGGTTCTGTTTATGTGTATAGACTCTCTTTTTTTCTTGATAAGTCTGGCTAGGGGTTTATCTATTTTGTTTATTTTCCTGAAGAACCATCTCCTGCTTTCATTGATTCTTTCTATTTTTTATTCTTGTCTATTTTATTTATTTCTGCTCTAATCTTTATTATGTCCCTCCTTCTACTGACTTTGGGCCTCATTTTTTCTTTTTTTTTTTCTAGTTTCGTTAATTGTGAGTTTAGACTGTTCATATGGGATTGTTTTTCTTTCCTGAGGTTGGCCTGTATTGCAATATACTTTCCTCTTAGCACGGCCTTCACTGTGTCCCACAGATTTTGCGGTGTTGAGTTATTGTTGTCTTCTGTCTCCACATATTGCTTGATCTCTGTTTTTATTTGGTCATTGATCCATTGATTATTTAGAAGCATGTTATTAAGCCTCCATGTGTTTGTGGGCATAGATATTTATAATGGTTATATCCTCTTGTTGAACTGACCCCTTTATCATTATGTAATGTCCTTCTTTGTCTCTTGTTACTCTCTTTGCTTTGAAGTGTATTTTGTCTGATATAAGTACTGCCACTCCTGCTTTTTTCTCCCTATTAGTTGCATGAAATATCTTTTTCCATCCCTTTACTTTCAATCTGTGTATGTCTTTGGGTTTGACATGAGTCTCTTGTAGGCAGAATATAGACGGGTCTTGTTTCTTTATCTATTCAGTGACTCTGTGTCTTTTGATTGGTGCATTCAGTCCATTTACACTTAGGGTGATTATCGATAGGTATATACTTATTGCCATTGCAGGCTTTAGATTTGTGGTTACCAAAGGTTCAAGGGTAATTCCCTTACTATCTAACAGTCTAATTTAACTCACTTAATATGCTATTACAAACACAATCCAAAGGTTTTTTTTTTCCTCCTTTTTCTTCCTCCTCCATTCTTTGTATATTAGGTATCATATTCTGTACTCTTTGCCTATCCCTTGGTTGACTGTGGAGGTAGTTGATTTGATTTTGCATCTGCTAAGTCATTAATTGTTCTACTTTCTTTACTGTGGTTTTATTTCCCCTGGTGACAGCTATTTAGCCCAGGAGCACTTCCATCTATAACAGTCCCTCCAAAATACACTGTAGAGGTGTTTTGTGTGAGGTAAATTCTCTCAGCTTTTGTTTATCTGAAACTTGTTTAATCCCTTCTTCAAATTTAAATGATAGTCTTACTGGGTAGAGTATTCTTCATTTGAGGCCCTTCTGTTTCATTGCATTAAATATATCATGCCACTCCCTCTGGCCTGTAAGGTTTCTGTTGAGAAGTCTGATGAGTTTTCCTTTGTGTGTGATCTTTTTCCCTCTCTAGCTGCTTTTAAAAGTCTGTCCTTATCCTTGATCTTTGCCATTTTAATTATTATATATCCTGGTGTTCTCTTCCTTGGGTCCCTTTTGTTGTGAGATATGTGTATCTCCATGCCCTGAGAGACTATCTCCTTCCCCAGATTGGGAAGTTTTCAGCAATTAACTCCTGAAAGACACTTTCTATACCTTTTTCTGTCTTCTTCTTCTGGTATCCCTATAATGCAAATACTTTTTCATTTGGATTGTTCACACACTTCTCTCAATATTCTTTCATTCCTAGAGATCCTTTTTTCTCTCTGTGCCTCAGCTTCTTTGTATTTCTCTTCTACTACATCTAATCTGCTTTTAAATCCCTCCATTGTACATTTCATTTCAGATACGGAATTTCGTATTGATTGAATCTCCATCCTGAGTTCATCCCTGAGTTCTTGAATATTTTTCTGTATCTCTATGAGCATGTTTATGATTTTTATTTTGAACTCTCCTTCAGGAAAATTAGTGAGTTCACTTCCACTTGGCCCTTTTTCTGGTGTTTGTGAGATTTTGGTTCCAAACAGGTTCCTTTGACGTTTCATATTTGTATGTGGCACCCTCTAGTGCCCAGAAGCTGTAGTCTCTGGAGCTGCTCAGCCCCTGGAGTGATGTCAGGCATCGCAGGGGAGCAGTGCTGGTGCTTGGGGGGAGGAAAGAGCTGTTTCCTTTTTCCTGGCTGCAGTGCCTGTCTTCACTGTCGCACCAGTGGGGCGAGCACACAGATGTAAGCCTCTGTGCTTTGCGTTTGTAGCGGTTGTAGATGGGGCCTCCCTCTGGCTGGTCTGGCACCAGGGCAGCGACTGCCAGTTTTCGAGCTGTTGCCAGCAGGCCAGGAGAAGATGCAGCAGGCTGCATATTACAGTGGGGGTGCCTCAGAGCTGAGTAGCCAGGCAGGGGGATGGAGCACCTGAAGATCGTTTATGCTCCCAACCTGCTGGGCAGAGCGCGCTCAGATAACCTTGTCCGCCTATCCCTTCTCCCAAGCAGCAAGTTCCGTGCAATCCCCGCCCCTCCAGCAGCCCTCTTGCAGGTAGGAAGCCTCTCAGACCACCCGCCTTTCCTTTGTCCCAGAGTAGCTGGATGTGGATCCCTGTCCTCCACAAACAGCTGGAATCTCAGTCTCTCCAAGTATTCCACCTGTCTTAGCTTTCCAACTCCACTAATCTCCAGAGCACCATGCAGTGTAGGTTTGTGCTCCTAAAGAAGCAGATCTCAAGGGCTGGGTGTTCAGCAGTCATAGGCTTCTACCCCCACCCAGCTCCATTTCTCTTCCTCCTGCCAGTGAGCTGGGGTGCGGGAATGTCTTGGGTCCCACCAGATCAAGGCTTTGGTAAGTTACCCTGTTTCATGAAGTCTGCTCTGTTTTCCAGGTGTATGCGGTCTGGCGCAGCCTTTTTTCCTGTTGCTCTTTTAGAAATAGTTGTATTAACTATATTTTCATATTGTATGTGGTTTGGGGGGGAGTTCTCTGTCTTACCTCTCACGCCACCATCTTTAATCTCAGATCCAGCCTCATTTATTTTTATTGCAATAAAATTCAAGAATTATAAAATTAACTATTTTAAAATGTAATGTTTAGTGTCATTTAGAACCCTCACAATCTTGTGCAACCATCACTTCTGTGTATTCCCAAAACATTTTCATCACTCCAAAAGAAAGCCTGTGCCCATTAGCAGTCACCCCCACTTGACCCGCTCCCTGCCCATCACAGCCACTAATCTGCTTTCTGTCTCTATGATGGGCCTGTCCTGAATATTTCATATGGTCATACAATAAGTGACCTTTTGTGTCTGGCTTGTTTCACTTAGCCTAATGTTTTCAAGATTGTTCCCTGTAACATACTTCATTCCTTTTTATGGCTACATAATATTCCTTTGAGTGGCTAGACCACAACTTGCTTTTCCATTCATCCTTTGATGGACATTTGGGTTGTTCTAGCTTTTGGCTATTGTGAATAGTGCTGGGAATATTCATGTACAAATTTTTGTTGGCATATATGTTTTCAGTTTTGGGGAGTATATGCCTGAAGTGGACTTGCTGGGTTGAGATTTTTGAGGAACTGCTGAACTGTTTTCTACCATAGTGGGAACATTTTACACTCTCACCAGCAATGTAAGAAGGCTCGAGTTCCTCCACATGCTTGCCAACACTAGTTCTTTTTTGTTTAATTTTTATTATAGCCATCCTAGTGGATATGAAGTGCTACTCATTGTGGATTTGATTTTTATTCCCTGATAACTAATAACAAACACCTTCATATGATTTCATGCATTTCTCCCCAATTCTACACCTAGTGAGGTTTTCTTTGATAGCTTGAAATAGGCTGTGCTGGGGATATTTACAGCTTTTTAAAGGCTAGCTTCTTGCCCTAAGTAGTTTAATAATTTGGCAAATGCCTCAAGAATATTCTAAGAGTAAGCTCACTTCCTTCTGCTTCCTTTTCCAGGGACCTCAGCATTTGAGTTCTGTTGCTCAGCTGACCCAAACTCCAATTCCCGTCTCTCTGCTTTAGTACGAATTCCATAAACTCTGAGGGCCCCTCTGCTTCTCTCCACCTTTCTCTGACTTTGTCAGCCTCTTGCGCCACACCTTGGGGGAGAGCAGCCCCAGGATGTGGGCTGCCACAGTAGGGCTCCCCCTGCACACGCTGTAGCTTTCCTGTCCAGGTGCCTGGGTGAGCACACACGCACATTCCCTCTGGCTCTCCTAAGTGTTCTCAGCAGTATTGGTCTGCTGGAAGAAAGCCCAGTCATAGCTGGAAGCCAGAGTTATATTTAGAGGAAAATACTTGCGAAATATTGCTCTGTAGAAGTTAGAAGAAATTTTCCGTTGTTGAGGGTGCCTTTTGGCAGAGGTGGATGGGGAGATAGATTTAGGAGAAAGGGGTCAGTTGATAAGCTTTACTTGTATCGTTTAATTTCAAAATGTTTCCCTTGTTAACTATTTTAAGTTTACATGGGTTTCCAGGTTTGGGGTGTCTGCGTGTCTTTTTTTTTTTTTTTTTTTTTAAGAAAAATGCTATTAGCACAAGGTGTGTGCGGTGACTTGTGAATTTTAAGCAATGGAGCTTGACATAAACAACTGTAGAAAAATTCCAGTTTGGGCTTCACTTATCTTACCTGAGAAACGGAACCTGACAAGTCAGCTAAGTCTGGAAGTACCTGTCCAACGTGGCCATTGGTGAACTTACCTTTTTATGAGTGGTGAGTATTGTTTTGTTTTTTTACACTTCAGTTTCAAGAGGACAGGCTGAAAACACTGAAAGTGTTAGTAATAGTTAGAAAGGGGAAACAGTTTTGAAAAATGTATTTTAAACTTTTGCAGAGCCCCTGCTTACTGATCAAGAAGGGCCAGCAATCCAGGGGTTCACCAGGTGGTCCAGCCTAGCTCTGGTGGGGTCTGGCTTGGTGCACGCTGGATCTGGAGTCAGAGACCCGACCATTCCTCAGTGTGGCCACCCCACCCCGGCCGCAGGCCAGAACAGCCTCATGGGGCTCAGTTTCTTCACCTGCAAGGTGGTGAGGGAGTGCAGTGATCCGTCTGCCAGGTCCCTGCAAGACAGTAAATATGAAACAAGAAACAAGTTGGGAGTCGGCCCTTAAACTGGGGCTGTGTGCAGAGAAGCTTAGAGAGGAACAGTGGGCAAGAAACTGGTATAAAGTGGGAGGTGCATGCTTACAGGTGGAGGAGGCCGGGCAGGCGGGTCGGGGTGACGGAGAAGGTCATCACTAGGTGTATGGTGTGGCAGGTGGAAAGCAGTTCATCCATGGAGCTCTGTGGCCCTACCAGATATTTCAGTGCCAATATATATGCAAGTTTTTAACAAACTCCAACAGTATTTGGGGCCTGCAAGGCACGACTCTGCTCCTCTGTCAGTGGACCAGGTGCCCTTAAAGGCACATACATCACTAACGTGTCCTTGGGTGTTGGTTAGGCCACCAACAGGGGGGTGGTTACTAATTTACTTCTAGTCCTCTGGCATAACTGACCTTGTTCTCACCATTCTGGGAAATCCGTGATTAAAATAAGTGTAGTTGCACTCTGTGTTTTAGCGACTGGTATATTCATTTTCCTTTTATTTTTTTAACAGCCATGTGTGATACATAACTCACATACCATACAATTCAGCCACTTAAAATGTACAGTTCATTGCTTTTCAGTATTGTTTACAGCACTGTGGAAACATCATCAAAATCTAGTTTTAGAACCTGTTTGTCCTTCCTGAAACTCCATACCCACCAGCACTCACTTCCAATTCCCACCCTTTTCACACCAGCCCTAGGCATCTGCTGTCCATTCTCTGTCTCTCCAGACGTCCCTGTATTGGGTGTCCCACGAACATGCGGTCAGACAGCATGTGGCCTGTGTGATTTTGCTTGTGATAAGGGGGACAGAGATTGGTGGTAGGTGGTGAACCTCCTGGCATCCTGTGTGTCGCCCTATAGTGTGAGGTGCGGCCACTGGGGAAACTGGCCAGAGCACATGCAGGGCCTCGGTGGTCGTGTTGCGATGTCTAATTATTTCAAAAGAGAAAGAAGAGAAGAAAACCTTGAGGGCCATCTTAGGATCTAAGTATGTTTAGTGTGTACAGTGATGCACATACATTGAATGAACTAGTGGGCTTTCTAGGAAGAAAATTGACCATACCATTAACATTTTATTACAGGATTGACAGAGGCTCTGAGAGACACATTCTTCTCTCACGTTTTTAACCTTGAAAATTTTCTTCTTTATAAAAGTAGTTATTAGAAGAAAGCATCCCAGTACCTTAGAAAAAAATATTATGATTTCTTGACCCTATTTTTCCAATTTCTGTGCATACTAAGTCTCTGGGGGAGATAGGGAGAGGCAGGTTGGAACTGGGGAAAGACAGAGATAGTTACAATATAACCCCTGTGGGAAATGGGTACAGAAGTTTAAATATGGAAAGATCAGCTTTGAGTCATGTGCTTAATAGCTAGTCTGTAGGAATGCACAGAGCTCCCTCAAGTGTGCCACAAAGAGGTAACATTGCAAGATGCTGATATCTTAAAACATAAATTGTTTTAAATCCTTTTATTTGGAGGGTTTTTTTCTTTTTCTTTTTGCCCAATGTCAGTATTTAATGCTTTCTTGAATGCTTTGTTGCCCATCATAATTATGTAATATGCAGGAGTTGGTAATGAGTTTTTCTCCAAGTTCCATATAGGTGCTCCCAGGTCCCCTCCTGTTTATACCAGCAGGCCATAATACCCCTTGTTTTCTGTCTCTGCCCTGATTGGAAAGCACTGCTGTGAAGAATTGTAGCTGTCCAATTGCTCAAGGTCAAGACACTGAGAACAATTTCTAACGCTCACTTGAACTGGTGTCCTGCATTTACCTCTTCATTGACAATAATTCTCAAATCCTGGGTTTTCCAAGAAGTCTTTCTACATGTTGGAACCTTGGACACCCTTTAGTCCAAAGTTTTTCTGGGCTACTTTTTTCCCATTGCACTGATTTTAAGACAATCCATGTGCAGTTAAAACAATATTAAACATTTGAAGATTTTTAGTATTTCCAAGCCTGTGAGCTCTGAGTATGTCAGGTTTAAGTAAGCCTGCAGTGGTCTCCCAGTCAGAGGTATGTGTTGAGTGCTTAGAAGTTTTCTGGAAAGAGTTTCTCCCTGGCAGAGTTAAGAGAACCCTGGCTTCTCAGGTTTTCTTAGAGCCTGTGGTTCTGTTGTCCTGGTCTTGCCTCATCTACTCTTAGCTTTTGAGATTTAAGTGTTAATTTTAGAAAAATAAACAAAACTCCTGCTTAGGTCTTTTCACTTTTCAGACTTACATAGAACGCATCGCCTGGGGTAGGAAAACTAGTGTTTCTGGACAGGTGGTGGGTGTCCCTCAGGTGTGCTGGGGGGACCTCTCGCAGGCTTCAGGGGCATGCTCAGCATAGCTGTACTAGATGGTTTGGACTCCTCCACCTTCCTGCCACGATGGTGAAGGGATTCTTCCACTGGAACCAGTCATGGCTCTAACTAAGAATTCAGTGTTTTTTGTTTTGTTTTGTTTTAAAGACAGAGCCTAAAAAACTATGCAGAAATGAGCAAAGCTGAAATGCTTCTTGGAATGAGGAAGAATATGAACGAATGAACTTGATTGGCCAGTTTTACCATTGGAAGTTTTATGACATTGGTTTCTGAAATCCTTTCTTTTTCATTTGTCTTTTGAATTTGACCTGAAGATATTAAATCAGTAATGCTTTAGGTGTAATAGATATGTATCTTTCCTCATATCTTCCCAGACATTGATTTCCTTATTCTAGATTTTTTAAATATAGGAGTGCATCAGTGGCATTAATTTATACTCATGTTTCTGTGCTGCTCATTCTGGTGGAATTTTAAAGGGACACCTCACATTTGCTGTGAAGTGCCTGCTCTGCTTTTGTGTGGCTGCAGGTGCACAGTCCTCTGCAAGCATCAGATTGTATGGTAAAGTCCTGCACAAATGCTGACTGCCAGCATTGTTTTCAAGGGCATTGCTGTTTGAAGAAAGAAAGTCATTTTATTTAGCTTCACTTTTAAATATCTCTTGTTATCTTTTTAATGCTCAGAAATAGGAAAAATACAACTTAAGCTTAGCTATATATAAATTTGTTCCATCCTTTATACTTCAGCAAGGCATAACAGAGAGGACTCGGAGCCCCTGCCTTGGAGTGGGGTGGATCTCCTGCCTCAAGTCCACTCATTTCCCCTGTGACTTTGGACACGAGTCATCCCCTGTGAGTCTGTTTCATGATCTGTGAGATGGAGCCATGAATTGTTCAAAGGGCAGTGTGAGCACTAAAGGAGATAACTGTGTAGAGTATCTTACTGTTCATTTTCTGTCTTTGTGTATTTGGTTTAATATTTTCCTAAACAAAACAACTTTGGGTAATATCCAAAATATGCCTTTGTTCTTTTTAAAGATAAGATTAAAAAGAGATTTCTTGGGTAGTGTCAACTCTTAAATGGAATCAAAACTTGAGTAATCATACAATTGTTTCTAGTTTGTAGAAATAATATAAATAATAAATATGAAAAAAAATAATTGGTCTTTAAAGGAGATTTGAGTGGTTTTTTTTTTGTCTTATCTGGGTTTTTTAGTTGAAAGATAAGATTTGAAACCAAATGACATGTGTTCGTGCGTTCCTATGTGATTCAGGAACATGTTTGCTATTTTCTCTGTATATTGCAGTTTTTCTCTGCCATGTTCTTGCTACTTTAATTTCTGTTTTGTGGAACATAAGCAAATGTTTATGAATATGTATTAGTGAAAAGCAGATTTTCATCTTAATGAACAGAATTAAATTTTGGTAACAGACTTACTTTCTTCAATTTTGATACATTCTTTTTCTTTGGCACTTTGAAATAACCACTTAGAAATTAAAAACCTCAGAACTATTGAACGCTTTGGGATTCTACTACTAAGAGATGGCTTTACTTTCAAAATTCATCTTACATAAGTTTTAAAAATGTAGCCCATTCACGTGAGTTGAACACTCACTTGTGCAGGTGGTTTCTTCTCTGCCCTCTTGTCTGGTAGTTCCAGAATAGATTGGGGGCTACTGCAGAGCATTTCCTCAAACACTAATCTATATCCATTATCTACTGAAAACCTCTGCGATGACACATTGACTGTAAAGTAAGATCAACACTCCTTTGCATGGCACAGAAGTATTTCAGGCTGGTTTTGACCTGATTTTCAAGCCTTAGCGTTTACCATTCCTCCCATCTACTAATTCAGCCAAAGTAAATTTCATATGCCATTGTTTTTGGTTAGAAAATTCTTTTCTTTGCATGGCAAACCCCACCTAATCTGTTCAAACCCATCCCACAGACCATGTTCTCCCCAAATTCTCTTATGGACTCCTCCAGGCAACATCAGGCCCCCCTTCACCTTCATTGTTCCTCCCTCCCAGGCTGGTGGTCACACTTCTCTGTGCTGTCCACGCCACTAGCCATGAGTTTCCCAAGGACAGGCGCGTGCCTAATCCTTTGTTGCCTCCCTGGATCTGGATACAGAGCCAGACCCAGGTAACTGCTCGAAAACTGGCTTCTTCAGCCTCTTCTTCAAAAAGAACAATCTACACATAGACAAGAGATTAAGGAATAGCACAGTGATGAAATGCAGCAACAGAGTCAGAATGCACACTGGTCAGAATCTGTCTCTGTCCTGGTGCGTGATGGTGAATAGGGAAGCTTTGTTACTAAACGTTTACATTCTGTAGAGTTTGTGGTACGATGTGTGGTTTGCAAGAGAGAAACAGCAGCATATGCGTTACTCTGGCATTACATGTGACAGCATAGGCATTTGCTAGCACACTGGCAGACCTAATTTGAAAAATACCAGCGAACTTAGAGAAATCAAGTGTTAGAGAAGGCAGATATTTTCAATTGGGAACACTTTTTTCAGGAGTCATTTTGTCATAGTTAATCAGGGAAGTGTTAGGCTCAACACAGTTACTGCCTTTAAAACTTCATATATCAAAAAGTATATTTTTTTCAAGTCAGATTTGGATTAGATTACTTATGTTGTAAGTGAATGTTGTTTCTACCATTCTCTCCAAGATAATTAAAATATAGTTTAATTTATACAAATTCTACTTTTATATGATCTTAGTCATTTATTTTTATTTTTTTTAATTTTGCTCTCATCCATGTACAACCACATGAACAACATCATGGCTACCAGACTCCCCCCACCATCAAGTCCCCACCACACTCCCCACTACAGTCACCATCCATCAGCGCAGCAAGATGCTATAGAGTCACTACATGTCTTCTCCCTGTTATTCTGCCTTCCCCATGTCCCCCCCACCCCCTACATTATACGTGCTAATCGTGAGGCCCCTTTTTCCACCTTATCCCTCCCTTCCCACCCATCCTCCCCAGTCCCTTTCCCTTTGGTAACTATTAGTCCATTCTTGGGTTTTGTGAGTCTGCTGCTGTTTCGTTCCTTCAGTTTTTGCTTTGTTCTTATACTCCACAGATGAGTGAAATCATTTGGTACTTGTCTTTCTCTGCCTGGCTTATTTTACTGAGCATAATACCCTCTAGTTCCATCCATGTTGTTGCAAATGGTAGGATTTGTTTTCTTCTTATGGCTGAATAGTATTCCATTGTGTATATGTACCACATCTTCTTTTTCCATTCACCTACTGATGGACACTTAGGTTGTTTCCATTTCTTGGCTGTTGTAAATAGTGCTGCAATAAACACAGGGGTTGCATATGTCTTTTTCAAACTGGGCTGCTGCATTCTTAGGGTAAATTCCTAGGAGTGGAATTCCTGGGTCAAATGGTATTTCTATTTTGAGTTTTTTGAGGAACCTCCATATGACTTTCCACAATGGTTGAACTAGTTTACATTCCCACCCGCCGTGTAGGAGGGTTCCCCTTTCTCCATATCCTCGCCAACATTTGTTGTTGTTTATCTTTTGGATGTTGGCCATCTTAACTGGTGTAAGGTGATATCTCACTGTGGTTTTAATTTGCATTTCTCTGATGATTAACGATGTGGAGCGTCTTTTCATGTGCCTGGCATCTGAATTGCTTTGGAGAAGTGTCTGTTCAGTTCCTCTGCCCATTTTTTAATTGGCTTATTTGCTTTTTGTTTGTTGAGGTGTGTGAGCTCTTTATATAATTTGGATGTCAACCCCTTATCAGATATGTCATTTACAAATATAATCTCCCATACTGTAGGATGTCTTTTTGTTCAACTGATGGTGTCCTTTGCTGTACAGAAGCTTTTTAGTTTGGTATAGTCCCACTTGTTCATTTTTGCTTTTGTTTCCCTTGCCTGGGGAGATATGTTCATGATCTTAGTCATTTATTGTATTAAAATAGTACTTCTGTTTTAGAAAATTCTTAATGTTAATCTTAAATTACAATAGTAATTACAAAGATAGTTTATGCTTTTTCCAAGAAGTGGGAATGTATAGAAATAGAGGAAAATGGAAACACTTCATCCCACTGCTTGTTACACTAGTTTATATATTTGCACTTTTTGTCTGTGCATTTATAAACACATATAACTTATGTAAATGTGTGTTTATATACATACATATGCATATAGTATTTTAAAGAATATTTGGCCTCCATTAATATATTTTCTTTGGAAAATCTGGCAGTATCTATTTTACAGAACATAGCAACTTGTAATTTTTGAAGACTTTAATAGAAAGTAGAAGTTTATTTAATGATTTTTGCAAATAATTTGGTATGAAGTACTGACTGGAAAATATAGGAATTGATACTGCTGGCCCAATTGGTGAATTGAATCACTGGTTCTGTGTTGATAAGAATTCTCTGGTGCTGGGAAAATAGAAAAGGGACCACTTAGATGGCCTGATGATTTTAGGAGTGAGATTTGGAGGCAGGAGGTGAGCGTCGGAGGCCAACACTGGTGGTAAAACTAAGCAAACCTCTTTGATCTGTGTGTGTTTTGTTATTCTCATTACTGAATGGGGTTGTACCTACTCTGCCTGTTCATGTGGTCACAGTGATGATTGATGGAGGTGATATATGTGCATGCCTCGAAAGGAACAGAGCGTGCTGTATGTGTGGGTGCCTTTAAGTGGGGATGCGCTGTGAGTGAGGCTGGCCTGCTTCCTGCCCAAATTTCTCTTGTCCTATTACACACTCTTTCTTATGCCCTTCCCATTCCCTCCCCGAGGCACGCAGATGCTTCAGGATCATGGTAATTTTCAATTTTAAAAAATTATATAAGCATGTATATAAATATGTATATATAAGTTCATGTCTCCCATTCCCTGTCTGGGATGCATGGTAGCCAATTGTACATGCTTTTCTCAATCTTGTATTTTCACTTAGAAATAGATTCTAGAAATTATTCCAGAGCAGTCATTCAAATAAACCTGGAACTTTTGAAAATCTTCCTTTCATAACTGTGTGGTGACCTTCATGGTGTAGGCACCATAGTTCATCTGGCCTGTCTGCTGTTGCTGGCTCTCTGGGTAGTTTCTGGTCTTTGCTAGGACAGATAGTGCTGTGCATACATTTTCATACTTCTTTCAGTCGGTTTTTAGGATACATTCTCAAAAATGGATTGCTGGGTCACAGGGTGAATGCATGAGATTTTGTCATTAGTTCTTACTTATAGCCTTTTCATATGAAGGACTGCAAATATTAAGTAAAACTGGTCTTTAAGTCAGTTTCTTCTTAGTCTTGGGTGAACACTGGGTCTGGTAATGGTGTTTTATTACGAATTGCTCTCAAGTTTATTTACCATGTTTGCTGAGCTTCACTGTCAGTGTTTCAGGATTTGTACTGTAGTTAACCTCTAGAGTCCAGATAAGCAGATCACAAAATTTTCTACTTTTGTTTGTTAGTACTATGCACAGTTTAAGGTGTGTAATCTGAGTCTCCAGCTTCCCTCTGACGGGAGTGGGCCCTACGGAGGGTTCAGCGGGCTGTCGCCACAACGCTGTGCACATCCCTCAGGAACAAAGCGGTCAAGAGCATGGGCGGGCAGAGCTGCTCTTTCATCTCCATTCTGTCATTCAGTAGCTATCCTGTAAACTGGGGATATTAATAATCCCTGTTTGTAGATTTGCTGTGAGAATTAACTCAGATAATGTGTGAGTAGCTTAGCTCGGAACCTGCCCCATAGGCAGCAGTGCTTACGCAGGAAACAGTCGTTACTTTTATTATTTCAAAGAGGTGTAGTTTGCCCTCACTAACCTTCCAGGAACCCAATTCCAGGGGAGGAATTGAGGCCATCCGAGGACCGAGGACCGGGTCTC
Source organism: Smutsia gigantea (assembly GCA_032199065.1). Classification (NCBI taxonomy): domain Eukaryota; kingdom Metazoa; phylum Chordata; class Mammalia; order Pholidota; family Manidae; genus Smutsia; species Smutsia gigantea. The sequence goes on from JAVSCE010016762.1 coordinate 17,298, forward strand.
CAGTGTCTGCCTCCCTCTCTGTCTGCTCCTTTGAACCTTATATATGAAAGGCTTTGAAGAGTGCTCTTATCTTATGCCTGATCTTATCCTTTTGGGTTTGGTGGGCCCTGTGGGAGTCTTGGCAATTTGATGGTTTGGGCCCAAGCATCTGCTGGTTTTGTGCATGTGGACGCCCAGGCAAGACCCCAGCCTTTGCACCTTCAGTAGGTTTGGGGCCAGTGGGAGTCGGTGTTAGATACAGCTTTCTCTGTGAGGCACAGTACTTAGGGTACCTGGCTGTGGGCTTCCGGAGCTTAGCAATAATTCAGTTCTTCAAAGAAACCCAGGAAACTTTTTTAAGAAATAAACACCATAAACACATTGTTCCCTCTGTAGAAAAAGGAAATCCTGCATGTAAACTGCATAGAAGCAGAGTTTGTGCCACTGGAGCCGACTCCCTGTCTAGCAGTGGCAGAATGTTGGTCACGAGCCTTTTGGGAGCCCTCCCCCCACCACTGTGATCTGAAACCAGCCCCATCTCAGAGGGCAGGGAGAGACCAGAGAAAGAGGCAGGCCACTGCTTATCCTGGGGGCAGCAAGGCAAGTGGATCTCTGCACCTGCCCCCCACATCTTAAGTTTTATAGATGCCTTAACAGGATTCGTCCCATGTGCTGTCAGAGGACTTCAGCCTCACATCACTGTCTCAAGGCTGTGTCCTTGGGCCTGCCTCTGGGAGCAGGGCAGACAGGCAGCACCCACACTCCAAGGGTTGGGGAGGGCCAGGGGCCTCCGAGTGCTGATGTCCAGCTCATAGGGCACGCAAGGTCACATCTTCTCGAGGATGTTCCCCAACACTGAGGCTGTCCTGTCTCTTGGTGATTTGAGGTGGATCTTTGCACGTGAGCCTGAGGAAGTGCAGGCCCACCTCAGACCCTTCCAGACCACCGCAATATAAAGCAACTGTGACAATAAAGCGAGTCACATGACTTTTTGGTTTCTCCACTGTAGTCTGCCATGTGTACAATCTACATACCTTAATTTAAAAGTACTTTACTGGTAAAATTGCTACCCATCATCTGAGGTTTCAGCAAGTCCTAATCTCTTCGCTGGGGAAGGGTCTTGCCCCAGTGTTGGTGGCTTCTGTCTCATGAGGGTGGCGCTTGCCGAAGGCTAGGTGGCTGTGGCTGTTTCTTAAAGGAAGACAGCAGTGAAGTTTGCCACACTGATGGAACCTTCCTTTTACAAACCATTTCCCTGTGCCATGCGATGCTGTTTGAGAGTGCTTTTCCCACTGTAAAACATCTTCCAAATTGGAGTCAATCCTCTCAAAACCTGCTGCTGATTTTTTTATGTTTATGAACTGTTCTAAAGTTTATGTAATATTTTGAATCCTGTTTGCGATTTCAATGATCTTCGCAGCATCTTCAGAAGGAGCAGATTCCATCTCGAAACCACTCTCTGCTCGTCCATAAGAAGCAACTCCTCATCCCTTCAGGTCTGATCATGAGATGCAGCAATTCGGCCACATCCTCAGGCTCCACTTCTAACTCTGGTTTTCTTGCTGTTACATGTCATGTGCAGTTACTTCCTCCCCTGTGGCCTTGAACCCCCAAAGTCACCCATGGGGGTTGGAATCAACTTCTAAACTCCTGTTAATGTTGCTGTTTTGACCTCTTACCGTGAATCACAAACGTTCCTGATGGCATCTAAAGTGGAGAATCCTTTCCAGAAGGCTTTCCATTGACTCTGCCCCAATCCATCAGAGGAAATCACTCCACAGCATCTATAGCCATATGAAATGTATTTCTTAAATACTAGGACTTGAAAGTCAAAATGACTCCTTGACCCACGGGCTGCAGAAAGGATGCTGTGTTAGCAGCATGAAAACGGCATTCATCTCGTTGCCTATCTCCACCAGAGCTCTCATGGGACCAGGTGCTCTGTCAATGAGCAGTAATATTTTGAAAGGAATAATTTTTCCTGAACTGTAGGTCTCACTGGTGGGCTTAAAATATTCAGTAAACCATCTTGTAGACACATGTGTGGTCATCCAGGCTATGTTGTTGCATTTAGAGAGCACAGGCAGAGTAGATTTAGCATAATTCCCAAGGGCCCTAGGATTCTCAGTGGTCAGTGGGCACTGGCTCCCACCTAAAATCACCAGCTGCATTAGCCCCTGATGAGAGTCGGCTGTCCTCTGAAGCTTTGAAGCCAGGCACTGACTTTCTTCTTCGGCTGTGAAAGGCCTAGATGGCACCTTCCGACAGAAGGCTGTTTCATCTACGCTGAAACTCGGGGTTGTTCAGTGGAGCCCCTTCACCAGTTTTCTCAGCTGGATCTTCTGGGTAACGTGCCGCAGCTTCTCCATCAGCACTTGCTGCTCCACCTGCACTCTGATGTTTCGGAGACGATTTCCTGCTTTAATCTCATGAACCATCCTCTGCTCGCTTCAGGCTTTACTTCCACAGCCGCCTCCCCTCTCCCAGCCTTCGTTGTACTGAGGAGAGTCAGGGCCTTGCTCTGGATGAGGCTTTGGCTTAAGGGACCGTTGTGGCTGGTTCGACCTTCCAGCCAGACCACTCAAACCTTCTCCACGTCAGCAACACGGACGCTTCATTTTCTCAACATCCATGTGTTCACTGGAGTAGCACTTTTAAGTTCCTCCAAGAACTTTTCCTTTGCATCACAACTTGGCTGACTGTTTTGTGCAAGAGGCCTTGCTTTGGGCCTGTCTTGGCCTTTAACATGCCTCCCTCACTAAGCTTAATCATTTCTAGCAAAAGCTAGATTGAAAGGGAGAGTCATGTAATTGTTTCCTTCACTTTAACACTTAGAGGCCACTGGACTAATTTCAGTATTGTTTGTTGTGTGTCAAGGAATAGGGAGACCCGAGGAGAGGGAGAGAAAATTCCTTACCAAAACAGCTTTAGCTTTCCTCTACAAGGGGGTTCTATTTTCACAGCAAGGACGATACTTCACCTTTTTTTCTAAATAGGTTTTTTTCTACCCCTACAAATGCTTATTTTCTCCAACATACAGGCCCTAATGGAAAGCTATAGTAATAATACTCATTTGGGAGAAGGGGCGACAGCATGGAGAGCATCTGCCAGCTGTTTTGGCCCAAAGGGGAAGGTTGGGTTTTGGAGGCCTGGAGTCCAGACCTGAGAACACGTGAGGTTAATATGGGAGGAAGCCGGGCTAGTAAGAACCTTCCTTGTGATGTCTGGATGCTGTGAATGTTCTCTGGATGGGAAGGATATGGAGGGGGGTTCTGGGCATCTTTTAGACAGTCCTGCCTCAGAGTGTCCCTAGAATGTAAAGATCAAGCGTCTCATGTGCAGTGTCCCACCACAGAGGCCCTCTTCCAAAACTCCAGAGCCAGCGTCTTGCAGGAACCCTTTGTGGGCGAGGCACACAGTGAGGCAGCTGGCTGGGTGGCATGCTGTATACAGTTGTCAAGAGTCAGTAAGTCATGTGTGTATGTTTTTCTCTTAGGTCCATTTTCCAGACACTGAAAGAGCAGAGTGGCTAAATAAGGTAAGAATGGAAGATACTAAATACCAGATTTCAGTGGGAATTAGAAATTGGGACTCTTCCCATATCTAGGAATTTGGATGCTGACAAGATGTGAACTTGTTTGGACTGAGTGGGTGGCTTCTGCTCCCAAAAGACTCAGTCATAACTGATAATTACTTTCCTTTCTAAACAGTGAAACTGTCTTTGCCATGGGAAAATTAATGATATATTCATAACTGTGTGTTCGGTCTTGTAGTTTCTTTCCTGTGGCTAATGCTCAGATCTGTTTTATAATAATCATAAGTGAAAATTCTGGAAATATTTTGAAGAGGGAAATGACTCCCAAGAAACCTAGTTATATATAATAATCATTTATTTATTAAAAAAATATTATGTTTTTAAATCGGTACACTGTGAAGTAGATCTCTTTTATCTACCCTTAAAGCTATATAGTAAAAGCTGATGTAGGTAATGATTACCTTACAGCATTGGAAGTTAGCCCATAATTAAAGAAAACCCAGGGTTTATTAAGATCTATACAGTTTTAGAAGATACTTAGCAATGCGTTGAAACTACAGGATTTTCTTATTTTTCAGCAGTCATTAAATGTCCTGATTGATATGCTTAAACAGAATGTTTAACCAGAATATTTAATACCTGTAACATACTAATTAATAGTTTACTATTGTAATACATTTTTAAATTTTAGATTGTGTTGATTTGCATAACAAAAGGACCCCTTTTATTTCCAAAATTTTTGATAAGCTTCAGGGTCATAATTTTTCATGGTGACTTAAGTATATTATGTATTGTAACATTTTGTTTAATGTGAGTTCTCCTTTCCAGACTGTAAAACACATGTGGCCGTTCATTTGCCAGTTCATAGAGAAGTTGTTTCGAGAAACCATAGAGCCAGCTGTACGCGGAGCACACACACACCTCAGCACCTTCAGTTTCTCCAAAGTTGACATGGGTCAGCAGGTCAGTTCTCCTGAAGGGCTCTTGTGCACATGGTGTCAGTGCTGTGAGACCTCAAAGTGCAGGCTCTTCAGATCGTTTTCCAGTGAAAGCTGTCCCTGGGCAGGTCTGGTGGGTGTCTCTGCAGCTGCCCAGGTGCTGCCTCCTGCAGGCCCCCCTCACCCATCAGCAGTCCTCCGCATTCCCCCTTCATCCCTGTGGTCTAGAGCCAGGATGGTCTCTGGGCAGATACCTGAGTTCAGCCCCACATTCTCTGTGAGAACCCTCTGCAGTTATCCACAGTCCACTCTGTTGCAAGGGGGGTTGGTATTGACATATGAAGTCCCACTGGAGGTCAGTGATTGATAACGAGCTGAAGGTGCTCACCTCTCAAGACACTTAAAAACAGCAGCTGTGGCTCCAGTGCCAGGCTTGTAGGCATGGGTCTAATGCCACAGGTAAGGGGGAGAGGGACTTTGATACTGAAATCATATTCTGTCCAGAGGAAAGCTGCTATTCCTCATGTGTTCCAGCGAGAGTCCTAAGACTACGCTTAGGGTAGTGGGTCATGGCAAGCTTCCTTTTTGATTTTGTAAGTCAGTATCTATAAAATTAGCAACGGTTCAAGATAGCATTTTTTAAGTTGAGTTATAATTGACAAATAGCATAATTCTGGTTTGCAAGGCAACATTGTTTTATGAAGTTAATAAAAATTCAGAATTCAGTAGTACAGTAAACACACATGTACAGTGTACACACATTTAGTGCACATACCCCGGAGCCAAACAACATACCATCACAACACTGCAAGGTTCAGGTGTCTTTGCTGCAGTGCATTGGAGTTTTAATGAATGTGGTGAAGAGTGTCTGACCTGGCTGCCATGTGGGCTGTCACCCTTGTGTATCAGCACCCCTGCTCTCCAGGCCACGGACACCCCTCAGAGAAGGCTCCATCTTCACAGTCACTCAGAATCTGGGTCTCCAGCGCAGGCACGGTGTTTTACTTAGCTGTGCCATGCGGCTGTTTCCTCTTGGCTTGAGTCCTCCAGATGCATTCAAAGCTGCAGCTGGTCACCCTGTTTGAGCCCAGAGGCGCATACACAGGACACCTGTGTGACATTCACCTTTAATATTTAATTTACTTTCTGCAGCCTAAATAGTAACAAGAGATGGGAAGACACAACTGCAAGTAGGAAGCTACATGGACCGGAAGCAGGAGTGTACACCTTTTCTGTAAAGCACCAAATAGCACGTATTTTAGGTTCTGGCAGCCACATAAAGTCTTTGAGGCAGATTCCTCTCCTGCCCCTTCATTTCCTGCAACCCTTTAAAAATGTAAAAGCAGTCTTCAGCAAAGGCCAGATTGAAGCTTGTGGGTCTTGTTTGCTGTCCCCTAATGTAAGTTATCCTCTGATTTGTGGAGATGGAGAATTCTGGCCCCAGCTGTGTTTTCAGGGAGAATTACACTCATATTCTGTACAAGTAAGATCTGATAGAGAACAGTGCTGACTGATAGGGGCAGCGTGGTGTTATTTCCACTGCTCTGGTCTCGTACAGGCACACGTGAGCTTGGGCTATTTTATGGAGAGCAGGGCATTTGGCCACAAGTTCCTAGCTGCAGGTGTCTGTCCCTCTTTAGGTAATGCTCACTCATGTGGCAGGGATGGCCTGCTTCTCCCAATCTAGGATGTCAAGTGGAAGAAGGGAATCTTATTTAATGCAGACTATTAAAATAAGCCCTAAGGCAACCTCTGCCTCATTTTCACTTATCAACACTTAACCACAGTGGGTGGCTGTGTTCTTGGTGACTCTCAGTCTAGTGTGTGAGCTGGGATCCTCCGGAAAGCCCTGCACCTGGAAGAGCAGGAGATGGAGACTCTCAGAGACATAGAGTTTAACCTACCACTGGTTGAGGGGTAAGACTGCAGGACACCCAGGCTATTGGAGTAGGTGGTTGTCTCTGAAGGTGAGAGGTCTCTTTTGCACTCAGTTCTTAATGCTCCATGTGGGGTTGAGAACTTGATCAGGAGGGTTCTCCACCTAACAAATGGGAAAGGTTTGAAATGATGTTGTACCTGGACCCTTGAGATAGAGCAGTTAATGTGATCTGCCTTTTATTTTCAGGGTCACTTGATTCTGGCCCTCTGTCATGTATTAGCTGTTGAAGTTAAAGCTACAGCTAGTATTTTTGATTTACTCAAAATCCCCAATTTTTTGGTTAAAATCTTAAGAAATGAAAAATGGCAAGACAGAGAAAAAAATGGAAAGGGAGTTACAGTCCAAGCATTTGTCATGATGGAGGAAAGGGAAAGGATCAAAGCAAATAAGAAGAGACAAGGGGCAGTGGGCTCAGCCAAGAGCAGATGCCCATACTCACCGGTGCCAAGCCCTCACCATATGTGGCACATTTCTTATGTCCTTTGGTGTCACGTAACCTCGTGAGATAGATGCCACTATTATCTGCGCTTCCCAGAAGAATGGAGCTTAAATAACTTGCCAGAGTGAAACATCTGTGTGGAGAGAGCAGAAGTTTAATGCCCACAGTTGGGCGCTGAAGCTTTCTCTCTTCATCTCTTTGCCCTGTTGCAAAGTTTGTTTTCCCTTCACCCTTTCTGCATTTTAAAATATGCTGCTTCTTGTTTCAGCCACTCAGGATCAATGGTGTTAAGGTATATACTGAAAATGTGGACAAAAGGCAAATTATATTGGACCTCCAGATTAGGTAAGTTTTTATTTGTGTTACATTTGTGTAATAATTAATGATGTATGATGTCACTTAGCCAAACCCATAGGGTGGAGGATATAATGAGCACACTTCTTACCACTGCTTGATGGAATTTGACTAAACTCTTGTGAAGGCCCCAATTTATTTACTTTCTGGGTCGCAGTTCCAAATATCCTAGATACTGCCATTTATAAAATATGTTAAATAAAAGAAATTAAAGTCACCCCAAGAAAAGTAAACTACAGACCTGTATCCCTCATGAACATCGATGACAAAAATCCTCAACAAAATACCAGCAGACCAACTTTAATAACATAGTAAAAGGACCCTGCACCAAACCAAGTGGAATTTATTCCAGGGATGCAAGGATGATTCAACATTGGAGAGTTAATCAGTGTGACACAGCACATCAACAGAATGAAGGGCGAAAACCACATGGTCATCTCAGTCGATGCAGAAAAAGCATTTGACAAAATTCACCTTTCATGAAAGAAACACTCAGCAAACCAGGAATAGAGGAAAACTACTGTCGCATAATAAAGGCATGTATGAGAAACTCACAGTAAACATCACACTCAGCAGTGAGGCCTCAAATCTTCCCTCTAAGATCGCAAACATGGCAGGATGCCTGCTCTCACCACTTCTGTTCAGTGTGGCCCTGGAAGGCCTTGCCAGAGAGGCCAGAGAGTTAGGTAAGAAGAGCAAAGCATCACACTGGAAAGGAAGGAGTGACATGGTCTCTGTGCACAGATATGATCTTACACGTGGGAAACCCTAAAGGCTTCACAAAGACCTGTTAGAACTAATAAATGAATTTGGTAAAGCAGCAGGCTACAAAGTCACATGCAAACATCAGTTAACATTCTATGCTCTGATAATGAACAATCCAAAAGGAAATTAAGAAAGCAGTTCTATTCATAAGAGCATCAAAAGAATAAAATACTAAAAATTAACTTAACCAAGGCAGTGAAAAGTACAAAACACTGCCATGAGAAATTAAAGACATAAATGAAAGGAAACACATCCCAGTGTCATGGTTTCAAACACTTAATTTTGTTATGTCAATACTAAAAGCAAACTACAGAATCAATGCAATCAGTATAATCAAATATCTGATAAGCGACTGATACCCAGAATATATATCCTACATCCCAACAAACACAAAACAAGGGACATGATTCAAAGATGGGCAGAGCACTTACACGGGCATTTCCCTGATGGCCAACAGGCACGTGGAAAGATGCTCAGTCTCTCTCATCAGCAGGGAAATGAAATCAAACCACAGTGAGAAACCACCTCACCTCCATGAGGATGGCTACTTCCGAAAGAACAGAAAGCAAGTGATGGCAAGGATGTGGAGGGATTGGAGCCCTTGCAGGAATGTAACCTGGTGTAGCTGCTAAGGAAACAGAATAGTGGCTCCTCAAAAAATTAAACAAAATTACCATATGACCCAGCAGTTCTACATGGGGGTATATACCCAAAATAGTCGAAAGCAAGGTCTCAGCGATGTGCATACCCGTGTTCATAGCAGCATTATTCACAATAGCTAAGATGTTGAAGGAACAAGTAGCTGCTGGCATGTTGGCAGGTGGCTGGGTGAGACGTGCACATGTGCAGCAGAACTATTCAGTTTAAAAAGAAGGCAGTCCTGTAATCTAGAAGAAATGGACAACTTTCTAGAAAAATACAACCTTCCAAGGCTGACCCAGGAAGAAACCGAAAATCTGAATAGACCAATTACTAGCAATGAAATTGAATTGGTAATCAAAAAACTACCTAAGAACAAAACACCTGGACCAGATGGTTTCACTGCTGAATTTTATCAAACATTTAGTGAAGACGTAATACCCATCCTCCTAAAAGTTTTCCAAAAAGTAGAAGAGGAGGGAATACTACCAAAGTCATTCTACGAGGCCAGCATCACTCTAATACCAAAACCAGGCAGACAACACAAAAAAAGAAAATTACAGACCAATTTCCCTGGTGAACTTAGATGCAGAAATACTCAACAAAATATTAGCAAACCAAATTAAAAAATACATAAGAAAGATCATCATGATCAAGTGGGATTCATCTTAGGGATGCAAGGATGGTACAACATTCGAAAATCCATCAACATCCCCCACATCAACAAAAAAAGAAGGACAAAAACCACATGATCATCTCCATAGAGGCCAAAAAAGCATTCGACAAAATACAACATCCATTCATGATAAAAACTCAAAAAAATGGGTATAGAGGGCAAGTACCTCAACATCAAAAAGGCCATATATGACAAACCCACAGCCAGTATCATACTTAACAGCGAGAAGCTGAAAGCTTTTCTTTTAAGATCAGGAACAAGACAAGGATGCCCACTCTCCCCATTTTTATTCAACATAGTTCTGGAGGTCCTAGCCACAGCAATCAGACAACACAAAGAAATAAAAGGCATCCAGATTGGTAAAGAAGAAGTTAAACTATCCCTGTTTGCAGATGACATGATATTGCACACAAAAAACCCTAAAGAATCCACCCCAAAACTACTAGATGTAATATCTGAATTCAGCAAAGTTGCAGGATACAAAATTAATACACAGAAATCTGTTGCATTCCTATACACTAATGATGAACTAGCAGAAAGAGAAATCAGGAAAACAATTCCATTCACAATTACATCAAAAAGAACAAAATACCTAGGAATAAACCTAACCAAGGAAGTGAAAGACCTATACTCTGAAAACTACAAGATACTCATGAGAGAAATTAAAGAAGATACCAATAAATAGAAATACATCTCCATGCTCATGCATAAGAAGAATTAATATTGTCAAAATGGCCATCCTGCCTAAAGCAATCTACAGATTCAATGCAATCCCTATCAAAATACCAAGAGCATTCTTCAACGAACTAGAGAAAATAGTTCTAAAATTCATATGGAACCGAAAAAAACCCTGAATAGCCAAAGCAATCCTGAGAAGGAAGAATAAAGCTGGGATTATGTTCCCCAACTTCAAGCTCTACTACAAAGCCACAGTAATCAAGACAACTTTGTACTGGCACAAGAACAGACCCAGAGACCAAAGGAACAGACTAGAGAGCCCATATATAAACCCAAGCCTATATGGTCAATTAATATACAATAAAGGAACCATGGATATAAATGGGAAAATGACAGCCTCTTCAACAACTGATTTTGGCAAAACTGGACAGCTACATGTAAGAGAATGAAATTGAATTATTGTCTAACTCCATACACAAAAGTAAACTCAAAATGGATCAAAGACATGAATGTAAGTCATGAAACCATAAAACTCTTAGAAGAAAACATACACAAAAATCTCTTGAATATAAACATGAGCAACTTTTTCCTGAACGTATCTCCTCGGGCAAGGGAAACAAAAGCAAAAATGAACAACTGGGACTACATAAAACTAAAAAGCTTCTGTACAGCAAAGGACGCCATCAGCAGAACAAAAAGGCATCCTACAGTATGGGAGAATATAGTTGTAAATGACATATCCAACAAGGGGTTAACATACAAACTATATAAAGAACTCACATGCCTCAACACCCAAAAAGCAAATAACTCAATTCAAAAATGTGTGGAGGATATGAACAGACACTTCTCCAAAGAAATTCAGATGGCCAACAGGCACATGAAAAGATGCTCCACATCACTAATTTTCAGGGAAATGCAAATTAAAACCACAGTGGATATCACCTCACACCAGTTAGGATGGCCAGCATTGAAAAGACTAAGAACAACAAATGCTGGCGAGGAACCCTCCTACACTGCTGGTGGGAATGTAAACTAGTTCAACCATTGTGGAAAGCAATATAGAGGTTCCTCAAAAAACTAAAAATAGAAATACCATTTGACCCAGGAATTCCACTCCTAGGAATTTACCCAAAGAAAACAACTTCTCAGATTCAAAAAGACATATACACCCCTATGTTTATTGCAGCACTAATTACAATAGCCAAGATATGGAAGCAACCTAAGTGTCCATCAGTAGATGAATGGATAATGAAGAGGTGGTACGTATACACAATGAAATACTATTCAGCCATAAGAAAGAAACAAATTCAGCCATAAGAAAGAAACCATTTGCAACAACATGGATGGAGCTGGAGGGTATTATGTTCAGTGAAATAAGCCAGGCAGAGAAAGACAAGTACCAAATGATTTCCCTCATTTGTAGACTATAACAACGAAGCAAAACTGAAGGAATAAAACAGTAGCAGACTCACAGACTCCAAGAAGGGTTTAGTAGTTACCAAAGGGGAGGGGTGGTGGAGGGTGGGTAGGGAGGGAGGGAGAAGGGTACTGAGGGGTATCATTAGTACACATGGTGTGGGGGGGGTCATGGGGAAGACAGTGTAGCACAGAGAAGACAAGTAGTGACTCTGTGGCATCTTACTACACTGCTGGACAGTGACTACAATAGGGTGTGGGGGGAACCCCATAATATAGGTGAATGTAGTAACCACATTGTTTTTCATGAAACCTTCGTAAGAGTTTATATCAATAATAAAAAAAATAATATTAATAAATAAAAATAGAATAAATACATTAAAAAAATTAAAAGGTTTCATGAAAACAGTAAAAAAAAAAGAAGGCAGTCTTGTCACCTGCTTCCACATAGAGGAACCTTGAGGACATGACACTAAGTGAAACAAGGCTGTCACAAGAGCACAAATTCTGTCTGATTCCACCCATAAAGTCCCTCTAGGAATCAGATTGATGGAGAGCAGATGGTGGGGGTGGTGGGTTGCTGTTTAATGGATCAGTTTCAGCTTTGTGAGGCAAAAGGTGTCCTTGAGGTGATGGGGGGATGGCTGCACAATGGAGTGCATGCACTTAATCCCACTCAGCTGTACACTTAAAAATGCATCAGATGGCCAATTTTATGTGTACTTCACCACAATGAAAATAATTGGAAAAAAATGAATTGAGGGTCTTCCAGATACTGAACTCAACTTGATGGGTTGTTTCCCTTATCCTTGTCTTCACTCTTGGTGACTTTGTTCACGGCTTCCTAAATTCTGGGTGAGACCTCTCACACAGCTGTCCACAGAGTGGCTGCTGAAGTGTGCTCACCAACAGGCTGAGCTGGGGTTTTTTTTCATCTTCTGACCCTGACTGAAGATCCTTTTATAATGTCATCTTTGGATTTCTGAAGTGTGTTAATGTAGGAAATGTAGAGTCGGTACCAGTTACCTTTTTCTAGAAAGGAGCATAGAGTATCTCTAATGATCTCATGTGGAAAATCTGCATCCTTAGAATATCTGGCACTACTGCAAACACCGTTGTCATCCGTAGAATAGAAGAGGAAGCCCGCTTGTGTTCAGTTCCCTTTGCCTGGGAGGACTGCGCACCAGGCCGACAGTGAGCTCTGTGGGGGGCACCTCGTTTGAGGTCCATCCCTGAGTCAGGGTCTTGTACACATTATTAAACAGACATGCAAGTGAGTCAGTTAGCAGGTGCCACGTGGAAGGCGCAGTCTGGCACTCACAGTTTTAGCAATTTAACCACATGCAGATTATGCTGCTCAGATACTTATGTATAAAAAAAATCTGCATTCCACTTTTTTGGTGTTCCAGCCAAGGACCTTAACAGGATTACTGGCAGTAAGGATGTGGAAGAAGTAATGGAAAGGTACTAGAAAATAAAATGATCCAGTCTCAGTGAAGAAGAGGAAAGCTTCGGGATGGTTTTGTAACAGGCTCTTAACCCGTGACATTACCAACTGGGCGATTGCTTGTTGAGAAGAATCTATAAGTGCTGGCTTCAAGGCCAGGACAGTAAATGTCTTACCCCAGATGCCTTTTGGTATTTTGCTGTGTACTTAGATGCTCTATCCAGCATTTATAAACTGTTCCCAGACATTCTCAGACAGGAGTGCAGCACCCTGCCTCTGGAGTTGAGGGTTGGAATCAGATCATACAGATCCACAGAGAATGTAGGTGGTGTTTCCTGTTTGTATTGTAAGTAGATGCAAACCTTACCTTCCGCATCACACTACATTGATGTTCATTCCATGTCAGTGATTGAAATGACTGAGTCATCGAGTGAAATTGCTGCCCGGACAATGTTCCTCACTTTGACACCACCGACCTTGGAGCACTGCTGGTTTCCTCACGACTGGGGACATGGTGCAGAACTTACTTGTAAAGTAAATCTAAACTCTGTACATTTTAAACAAGCACAGTTGTTTATAAAGCAAATGAAAGCTACGTCGTGTTGAGCGGCTGCTCCAGAAGCTGCACTTGGAGGAGTGTGGTGGTGGGCCTGGTGGTCTTGCTGTCCACAGCCTGGCTGTAAATAAGCTGGCACATGGGCCCCAGGCTGCAGCTTTGCCCACAGCCGCGTTTGGTTGCTTTACTTTCATTTTGCTCAGATTATATGCCTACATTGCAGGTCTATGGTGATTAAGAGAATGTAATACAGAACTTTTTCTTTGCTAGTTTTGTAGGAAATTGTGAGATTGATTTGGAGATCAAGCGATATTTTTGTAGAGCTGGTGTGCAAAGTATACAGGTAAGATTTTTAAAATTTCATTCTTCTAAAATCTCTCTATGCTCTGTTTAAGAAGAAACTTGTGATGTTTTTATTAACTCAGTTTCTTTGAAGTTGAGTTTTTATTTGTTGGTTGTACTTGAGAGAAACCTGAAGTCAAGTGCTCAGAAGTTGCTACGCCAGTCATACATCCTGCTTTCATCAGCAAGTGGCCTGTGGAGTTGTTTTCTATTACATGTTTTGGTTTCCTGTTTGAATTCAGATTCATGGTACAATGCGGGTGATCCTGGAACCATTGATTGGAGACATGCCCTTGGTGGGAGCTTTGTCCATCTTCTTCCTTAGGAAGCCAGTAAGTCAACAATTGCTTCATCCTTATCTTCTGATTCCCTGACAACGATATGTACATCTCAGAGTATATTAGGTGAAGAATGGAGTTCTGTCCTTAACGCACTTCTTCCCTGATGCATGAGTCCTGTAGCTCTTTTCATGCCTCTCTATGTGTTGATCGAGGGCTTTGCTCTTTAGAAGGACAACATATTGCTGATTATAAAAATAATTTTTGTCACAGAACATTTGAAGACATATTTTTTTAAAAGCATAAGTCGTAACTAATGTTCACTTCTCACTGCATGTGATTTACATATGATCTATGTGATTTAATCCTCTCAGAGCCTAATTTGTCAGTAAGTCAGGCATGCAACTAGACCCACCCAGCCGGACACAGGTACCATTCTCATCCTCACCACCAGGCTCCTGCAGCCCTTCCCACAGACCATGGTGGCCCCATTCTGTATTGCCACCGTTTGTGGTGTGTTTAATGAACTACAAAGACAGAATACTGTTCTTAAAAGTTTTAAAAGTCATAAGGATTTTTTTGACTGAGTTATAACACTTCGCTAAAACATAATTGTTATTTCACATTGTTAAATACATGTTACTCCATTTTTTGTTATAAGTACTTATTACTCATTAGCCACAAAAATAAGACAACAAAAATGTCACTCCTCCCTAAACTCGCCCTCGCTGAGAGTCTCCTCTCCCCTGGATGGCTCCTTACCTGCAAGGCTACTCCTCACCTGAGCTCCTGCAACCTCTGATTGGCTTCTTGCCTTGGCTCTGTCCTTGTAGATATCACCACTTGGGTGACTTCCTGAGGCCAGACTGGCCCATCAGGGCCTCTCTCACTTGCAGACAGTCACTGTAGTCCAGATGGGGTCTCTCTTTCCAGCGTCACCCCACATTCCAAGCCCCAGGAAAATTACAGCCCAACCGTGGTGCCAGCCCCATCTCCCCTCACCTCTGCCTTCTCCGGAGGGCTGTCCCAGGCCTTTGTGCCACCCTTTCCAGCTGGTCAGCTTTCTCCTTATTCCCTGAGCCAGGAGTCCTTGCATGGTGGCACACTTCTTGTTAACCCTTTTGAGAGCCACAGCATGTCCAGTATCTGTTCCTCAAACATCTCTTCACAATACGCCACTTTTCTAACCTTTGATGAGTCCTCTCTGGAGACACCATTAACATCATGTAGTTCAAATGGGGTGTTAATTTGTATAATTTGGTTCAAATAACAATTCAAATTATTGTTGGGTTTTTAAATATGGGTTTATCTCGACCACAAGTGGTACTTTTTCTATATAAAAACACAAGAATTATGTCACCACTTTGTTGCCACTAAAATTATTATTCTCACTTGCTTTCAGTTGCTTAATTCTGAATGTATTGTAACTACAAAGCATGTTAAAATTCAAAAGCTATTAAGAAACTTCTGTTTAATTTATTAAAACTTTGAGAAATGAAGAGGTCCATAAAAGATTTAGAATGCATGCCAGTTGTTTAAAAGTCAATATGTTTAAAACACTTCCTTCATTAATGAGTATAAAAAACTAATATTTAGCAAATTGCTGAGTATTTTTAATTTACAAGGAATTTTTAACAATTTTAAAAGTTCTTTTTTTCTTTCAGTTCAGAATGTAACAAAATCCAAATCTTTAACTCTTCCTCAAAACTTAGTAATACTTTTACTTAGTTTGGCTCTTCCATAGGTGTATTTACTTTAACAGTAACACTAAAATGTTAACTTCCAAATGAAATATTACTGTCAGAAAAGGAGGATGATTCTGTGCAAAGTTCAGAATCATTCATTTCCTTATATGGGAGTAAAGTCACTAAACTTGTGCTTTGGAGAGAAACGAAATTTTTTCAGCTGCTTTCAGCTGGAAACTATGAGAACAGAATTCACTGCTGGCTGCCAAGTAATTCTTCATCCTCTGGAAAATACAGCTGGAAAGACTTGGGGGTTTCTTGGCTATTCAGATGATTTAGAATATATGAAACCTTCATTCATTTCCCTGCTTACTGATTTGTTTCGATTAGTTTTGGTAATGTTACTTAAAAACCTACAAATATATGTAGTGATGAGCACAGTAGGATGGTTAAATGACAAACTGAAGAGTCTTGTGACCTGGTTCCCACCTCAGTTCTTTCTCTTCTTACTGTGTGCTTTGAACAACTTAGTTAATTTCTCCAAGCCTCAGTTTCCACACCTGTGAATTGGGGTCACTGTAGGACTTACCTCACAAGAGCGGGTGTAAGGCAGGCAGTTCAGTGCCTGGCACATAGTAGGGCCTCAGATTTTTAGGAAATCAGATATTTGCCTACATGTAGATTTAGCATTCTGGTGGGATCCTGACACCAGAAGTCAAGTCTTGGCAAGCGTAAAAGCTTGGAAGAAGGTTCTGGTAAGAACCAAGACAAAAGCTTGGGTGAAGGTTCTGGGAAGAGTCAGAACAAGCCAGTGTGTGCCCCAGTCTGTGTCCCAGCTGCTCGTGCATGCTAACTTTTGCTTGGGAGCGACCTCTCACACATCCCTTGGGGTGCCGGGTCGAAGGTCCCATTAGGTCTGTCCCACATGCTGAGTAAACCAGTGAGTCCAGGAGGTTGTCCCCAGGAGAGGAGAGGTCTGAGGCTTGCTCCACATGTGTTTATCTCAGGGATCTTCCTGGCCAGCTCTGAGCCACAGATTGCATTTCTCCATCTGTGAGGTGGAAGTGACATCTTCTTTTTAGAGGGATGTTGAGGACGTGAGTCCTGTCAGGACTGCTACTATGAGGTACCTGAGGCAAAGGAGGGACTTTATAAAAATGAAAGCAGATACTGGTGCTTATGATGCCTATGGAGCTCAGAATTTGAAAGCATTTTGTCAGTCTCTCATGCTCTCCCACTGTAACCGGCTTCCTCTGGTCCTTCTGCCCGCATACCAAAGATGAGGCTGTCAGTGCCCCAAGGGGCAGTGTGTCTTCTGCCTTCCCTTCCCTTCCCTGCTCGCCGGGCCAGATGTGGCGGACCAGCCTGCCCTGGTGGGAAGCTTGCGGTGTTTGAATCGGGCTCCCAGGAGCTGACCCACAGCCTTGGGTTGGGGCAGCAGTGAGCTGAGAGGCAGGGCTGGGCGGCTGGGTCCACAGGAGTCCCCTGACCGGAGAGTGTCCCAGACACAGACCACACTACAGTGCCAGGGGGCTTTGGGGACCAGGTGCTGGTTGCCCCAGGTTGTCATTGTTTCTGGGCCTATTATTCTTGGGGAGAAGGGATAGGCATGAGTTCATACTGATATTTGCAGTAAGTTTATGCTTCATTTCTCATATGCTGAAAAATCTTAGTCCTTGAGAGTTTTTTTTTTACATTATTGCTTTTTAGTTTTAGTCTATCCAAAAGAATCTTGACTCTTCTACTTCATATTTATTTATAACCAAGGGATTTAGGCAGTTTTGTTACTTCAGCTGCTTGGATATTTGAGATCATGCAATTTCACTTAGCATTTCTCCTGAAGATATAAAGACAAGTAATTTTATTGTTGCAGTATCCATTTTGAAATGAAAAGCAGTTTCTAATCAGTAGTTTTCAACCATTTACATCCACTTACTGGGATTTTAGTCAACTCTGTAGGGATTATTCTAAGACAAATACCTGCTACAAAAATGAGCAAAAGAATGAAAATGTTGAATGAATGGATGAATCATGTCACACTAATATCAGGAAAATGCAAATTGAAACATTAGTGAAGTACCATTTTTTTAAACTGCCAGATGGACTGATTTTTAATATCTGGTTTTGGTGAGGGTGTGAACAAAGGACGTTTTCATATACTTGGTGGGAATATAAATTGGTAATTTTTTTTTTAGGACAATTAGGCGACATCTGTCAGCATAAAAAATGAGCATATGTCTTTGACTAAAATCTCCACTTTAAAAAAAATTGTAATTGACATATAGTATTAGTTTCAGGTGTTCAATATAGTGATTTGACAATTATGTAAATTTGAAACGTTTACCAGCTGTAACCATACAGTTACTGTATAGTACTGGCTGTATTCCTCACTCTTTGCTTTTCTTCCTGTGACTTACTTATTTTGTAACTGGAAGCCTGTACCTCTTGACCCCCTCCTCCTATTTCACCCATGCCCATGCTCCCCTCTGGTAGCCCCCAGTCTGTTCTCTGTGTTTGTGAATCTGCTTCTCTTGTGAAGCTTCTGTGTTTTGAATGCTAGTCTCACGTGCACATATAACATGTATATAACAAAGATACTCACTGAACCATTACTTAAAATAAAAATTACACATTTTCTAAGTGCCCGTCAATAGGAGGATAGATATATAAATTTTTATATGACTTCACTGGAGAAAACAATGACATTATCAGAAAATAAAACAAAAAAGAGGCTTCTCTCCATGTACCAACAAGGGACAATAGCCTTGATGTTTTACTAAGTGAGAATCGAGGTGTGTCCTAGTCCATTCTACTTATAAAGAAACAAACCCCTATGATTTGATTTGATAATTGGAAATACTTTGAAACTTAATATTCTTGCCCTTTTTTAAAACAGCTTTTAGAAGTTAACTGGACAGGACTGACGAATCTCCTTGATATTCCTGGACTGAAGTAAGTGTGTTGTGTCCCGTGTTCACTGGGGGTGGTGGTGTAGCCATCTTCAGTGTCATGAGACAACACAGAATAGTTGACAGGCAGAATCCGTGCCCGCCCAGCAGGCTGTGGATGAGATGTGGTGAGACTGCGTTGGCTCTGCCCGCGTCAGCAGTTTGGATGCTGCTGGGGTCTGGAGTAGAGGGGCCCTGGGGTCTACACTGAGTTACTTGCCTTCCCCTTTACTTTTGTTCATCACAAGGCATCTTTCTTTCCAGCTCTGGCGTTTTAGGAAAGTAACAGCCTTTTAACATCCTACAAGTTGATTTAAATTTGGTTTTTATTATTTTCCAGAAAAATAAAAATACTTTAAAAAGCAAATGTTTCAAAAAAAAATTTCAGAACTGGCCCTTTTTGGGTTCTTTTCATTGCCCCTCCCCTTTCTTCCTTCTGTGCCTTTGGCCTCCCCTGTGTGGAGGGCAGGTGTAGGGGCAACAAGCCATGTAGGACCCTAGAGTCAGGGCAGTGAGGGACCCAAAGTTTCCGTATCACATCTGTGGGGTCCCCTCATTATTCTGTAGCAACTGGTATCTCACACATGGGGAAAATTTCCCCTGGTAAGGTTATGGAACCATTAAGGGCACATCCCTGTGTGAGAGAAGCCAGGTCTTCCAGTTTGGTTCTGTCTCTCTGCCTCATGTGGTAGAGGTGACCGTCTGCACAGATGTGCTGTTTTTGTGTAATAAATATGTACATACATTCTTTTTTTTAAGGTATTGATATACACTCTTATGAAGGTTTCACAAGAAAAACAATGTGGTTACTACATTCACCCTTATTATCGAGTCCTCCCTCATACTCCATTGCAGTCACCATCCATCAGTGTAGTAAGATGCCATAGAGTCCCTTCTTGTCTTCTCTTGTACATACATTCTTAACACAAATTTGGTCTCGCTCAGAGGTTTTCTATCAAATGAATCAGATATGGCGAACCCTATTATAAAAGCAAATATTCCGTTGGGAAATCTTGCCCCAAGTTTTCTAAAATGAATGTCTGCATGCTGTATTAATTTATTACAAAATGGAGCTGAGGGTTATCAAGCATCTATGGTACCTGAGTTGCTCACTCCACCACGAGTTTTAGCTGCCCCGCTACATCCCATGAGGAGCACTACATTGAGTGCTGATGGCTTAAGAGGGGCTGAGGTGATGATGGAGACAGAAGTACAGTGACAAGCAGGGTGGCTCCCAGGGACAGAGAGGACCAGACACCACAGGAAGCCGTTCCAGCCTGATAAGGCGATGGCAGCAGGCGAAGATGTGGTCAGGATGCCCCGTGGCCCTGATGAGTCCTCCTGGCACCATAGCATGGGTGGTGGCTGGCCTGCCTCCACAGCAGCCGAGGGATTCTTGAAAACATGTGATCAGCCAGTGGGTTTCCGTTTGAATAGATTTTTCAATATAAATAAAACCACTGTTTTAGGGGAATGCTGGAAGTAGGAACGTGCTTGGCGTTAGACTGAAGGGCCACCTCTGCTTCTGGGCCTGTCCACTTCAGTGGAGCTCCTCCAGCCTCTCTGGAGTGCTCACATCTGTTCAGCTGCCTATTCATAAGCAGAGGAGCGTTGTCTATGGGATTGTGGTTTATTTGTTTGATTTTTAGTATTTTTCCTGTCTTGAACTGAAAAGTCCTAAGATAAGGCCCTATATGGTCCCTATATTTGAACACCCAGCTTATGTGAGTGTTCAGTTATCACTCGGTGACTCAGTGATGGAGCCCTTCACTCTGTCCCAGTGGACATTTTTATGTGCACAGTTACTTTATGTATGTTAACATGTTTAACTTCTGAGAACTACTGGCAAGAAGTAAGGTAGTTTTAAAGCTTCGCAGTTGGGTTAGAGGTGTTCTTTGGTGCCCTGAAACTTAAGTCTATGTACTTTCCCACGTGGGGTCACTTACACGCTAAGTCTCCTGTTTGCCCCAAAGAATAGGCAGAAAATATATTACAAGTGTGTTGTGTTCTCAGCCGCCGCAGTTTTATTCCTGTGCTGAGCTCTGTGCAGTGGCATGTGGTATCTCAGAATCACTGTTCAGTACCCAGATAAGTGGGGGGGAGAGACTGAATGCTCCTTCACTGGGAACTGTGCATGTGTTAACAAGAGAGGGTGATGTAATGTGATACAGTGAGTAAGTGGATGTCTGTTAGAGTATTCTCTGCACATTTATGGATGTTTGAAATAGTTTATATGAAGAAATTTAGTGAATTGTATCTTAGTTATTCAATATTAAATCACTGATAAAGCTCCATAGGAATGTATGCAGTGTTATTTAGGACATCAGGAAATGTAGCCAGAATAGTACAGTTTGTTCCCAGGATAAATCCTGCCTCATAGTCACCACAGCTGAAGGATTGAGCTGCCAGGATAAACTGTGTGGGAGACATCAAACCCCTCTGCCCTGTGAACGGGCTGTCTTGTCACTTGGGAAGTTTGCCGTTAGGGTGCAAGGTTGCTATGTCTGACGGTTTGTTCTTTTTACTCCTGCTTGACAGTGGTTTATCCGATACTATCATTTTGGACATAATATCAAACTATCTGGTGCTTCCCAATCGGATCACCGTTCCTCTTGTCAGCGAAGTTCAAATAGCTCAGTTGCGGTTTCCTATACCAAAGGTAAGGACGTCTTTAGTATCCTTAATGTGCACAATAGATGTTCAGGAACCTTTCACCTGCATGGTGTTGCAACTTCTTGTTTTTCTCTCAGCCAGCAACCTTGCCACATGCATCTTGGTGCGGTAAAGGTAGTTTGTCCTGCTGCGCTCCTGTAAAGTCGGCTCATGTGCACCCAGGACCCGGAAGCTTTCAGAGACGCCATGAGCCTTGGAGGTGCTAAGAGGGCCTTGGTTCTGCAGATGGACCTGTAGGTCTTGGGGGACAGCTGTGACAGCAAAGTTTCTGTCTCACAAAGCACACTATTTGTATTTATCAAAATGTAACAGCTTAGTCTGAGTGGTAGGAACTTCGTTTAATGACCAGCATCCCTTTTGTCACATGTGAGAACACAGTGATCTCGGGGTCATTTAACAGGTTGACGTGGTGGTGACATCTGTGGTTTTACGGCTCCCTGGGGGCCTGAGTCACCCTGGGGTTAGCAGTGACTTCACTTCGGGGCATATCACTGGCATGTCTGGGCCTGTGTCCTCGACTATGAAACCGGGGCAATAGCTGGCACAGTAGTCACCTTCACCTCATCCAAAGGGTGCGAGAACTGTGGGTCAGGAATTTAGAATTCCCTCTGCTGGCCTCAGAGGAAGGCTTGGAGCACATGGGCCCCACTGGTCAGCGAGGGCCTCTCCAGCTGAGCTGCACCCCGCTCAGTGTGACTGTGGGCTCCACAGAGTGGGACCCACAGCTTATGTCACCAGTTTGGAAGGTGTTGAGTTGGTGCTTCCATTTGCACCTGAGATGGCCATGCATGACCTCCTCCGGGCCTGTCGCTTTACCAGGTAAATTAGGTGGACAGAGTGCATGAGCCAGCAAACACCCACGAGCACTCCTGCATTTCTGAAAAGTAACAGTAATGCCTCAACTAATTTTTGCCCAAATTAGTTATGCTCTTGGCATTCAGCACATTTAATTGGACGTTCCTATGAGAAAGGGATGTCTTTTCCCTTAAGCTGTGATGCTTATTTCTGAAAACCCAGGGATCCCTTCCCCGCAGACAAGTCCTCACACACTTACAACCTCTAGCCTCCAGTGCAGGTGGACACGGAGCTGCCCTGCCCAGGTTGGGTGTGAGCCAGCACTGCTTAAACATGTCTCCAGATTATGGAACTTCAGACATGAAAATATAAGCAGGAAATTTGTGTTAAATGTTTTAAAGTGTATTTATATGTAAAAGCATGTGTCGTATACTGATTGGGTCAGGAAAAAGTTACCCAGTAATTTTTTCAAAAGGTTTGTAGGAGAGAATGCTACCTTACTGAGAGGCAGCCTTACTGCCTTTGTTGGCCATGAAAGAAATATGAGTGAATGTCTTTTATTTTACCAGTTAAACAACATTTTAGGGAAAAAAAACTTGCTTAATGTCTATGAGTGGTACTTATTTATAGATACTGTTATCTATAAAGTAGGTTTAATGGCAGCATTTCATAGGATTCTTCTAAAAATTGAATGAAGTAGTTGGTGCATATCAAGAGCTTAATATCGGGTCTGATAATATTAGTTGTCACTCACCATGGTGCCAAAACGTAGGCTTGCTTGGTGACCTGTGAGGCCCTGCCTGTCCTGGCTCTGTGGACTCGAGCAGCTGCACAAAACCTGGGCTGGGTGGCTGGAGGCCACAGGCCAACCCCCATCCTCCTCCTCGGCTGTCCGTCTGACACCACCCTGTGCCTTCATTAGCTTCCTCAGCATGGCACCTGTAGCCTCACAGTCTTATACCCTTCTTCACCGCACGAGAAGAGCTCTTCGTTTTATTGGTCTGCATTGCATTCTCACCACGCAACTGGTGGTCATGAGTGTAATGAACATTGAGCAGCCCCGTATTTGTTCCTTTTAGGGTGTTCTGAGGATACATTTCATTGAAGCTCAGGATCTTCAGGGCAAAGATACTTATCTTAAGGGGCTTGTCAAGGGAAAGTCAGACCCCTATGGAGTTATTCGTGTCGGCAACCAGATCTTCCAAAGCAAGGTCATCAAGGAGAACCTCAGTCCAAAGTGGAACGAGGTGTATGAGGTGAGTGG
Source organism: Smutsia gigantea (assembly GCA_032199065.1). Classification (NCBI taxonomy): domain Eukaryota; kingdom Metazoa; phylum Chordata; class Mammalia; order Pholidota; family Manidae; genus Smutsia; species Smutsia gigantea. The sequence goes on from JAVSCE010016762.1 coordinate 40,644, forward strand.
ACCCAGTGGTGTCCTGGTGTGCCCTGGGCCCCCGGCCTGTCCCATGGAGTGTGCCAGTATAGGTGGGAAGTTCTGTCCCAACCTCACAACATTTCTTGTCATGCCAACATATAGAACATTAAACCTTAATCCCATAAAGCTCACCATAAATAATTGGCAAAATGTTTTTGATAATGTGAAAAATGTTTTAAGTGATTAATAACATATAAATGTGTATGAAATTAGATTAATTGTATACTGTTTTGTAAGTTTTCGCCTAATACATCTGGACATCTCTGTGTCCATAAGTATAGATGGACCTGATTTATAACAGCCATTCACTAAATAGATACCATTGTTTCCTGCCCCAAGAGACCCCAGCTGTTCAGACTGGCATTGTAACCCACGCTGTGCAAGTATGAGGAGTGCCTTCTTCTCTTGACCGTTTTCCCCAGATAGGCTCCTCAAAGGGGAGTTGCTGTATCAAACACTGTCCCCGTTTGAGAAGAATGCCTCAGGGCAATGTGTGTGAAGTCGTTGGTGTACTCATAGCCAGTACTCACCAGCTTCCCACCCTCCTGGGCCACCACATCTCTTCATTTCCAAGTGGTGGTAGGTGGGCCCTGTGGTTGGCCCAGGGAAGCACTTGAAAGGAGCCCCTCAGCGCTAGAATGGAGCCCAAGCCTGCAGCAGGCTTATGGCTGCCATCCGGTGACCTCATTCAGAAGTAATGGCACCTGCCCAGTGAGACGTGACCCCCAAAATCCAGGAACAAGCACAGGGGACTTGCTGGGATGGTGAGCTCAGAGCACGTCCTGGTCATGGAGCAGGCTGTGTGGCTTGGCAGTGAGAAACCAGGGTCTTTAAACTGCTTCCCTCCAAGGAGGATATGCCTGTGTTCACTAGAATCATCCTCAAGATGCAGCATTAGGGAAAATGTGAAATAATTGCTAATCATTGATTTTTCCAGGCTCTAGTTTATGAACATCCGGGACAGGAATTAGAGATTGAACTCTTTGATGAAGACCCAGACAAGGATGACTTTCTGGGAAGGTAAATCCTTGGTGACTGTAAGGAGGCCTCTTTCTAATAATCACTCTTAAAACTGTAACAACTTTAAGAGGAGGTCTGTGTACACATTATATGCATTTTTAAATGGTTTTTAGAAAGATTTCTTTCACCTTACACTTCTTGAAACATGTTTCTTTTTTCCCTAAGTACTTTCACATTTAAGTAAGAGTGGGAAGCTTCTATCTAGGTCTCTGTTGGTGGGTCGCCCCAGTCACGTAGCCATTTAAACTAAATTGACTAAAATGAAACAATTTAAAGTTCACTTTCTCAGGTGCACTTGCCCCACGTCAGTGCTCGGGAGCTGCATGCAGCCTGAACACCAGTGCAGTTCTGGCCTTCACACTGAGGCAGCTTTGCTCCGAGTGCAGGAAAGGGTTTTAAAGTTCTTCAATTTGCTGGGGTTTTGGGGTTGAGGGGAGGATGGTAATTTACATTGTGCCTACACATTGGAAAAATCTGTTTACTTCCACTGAACAACTGTACTGCTGAACAAAATGAGCTTATAAAAAATACACTTTAAGCTGATCTTTATTATTTAATGATTCCTCCCAGCAAAAAGATACAGAGTAGATGACTGACATTGGACAGGTCTGACCTCATCGAGAATGGCCTGTAGGTGATGTGTGACTTGAGAATTCATGAGACAGCTCTGCAGGGAGCAACCAGAAGATTATAAGCAGGGCAGTGAGCAGAGAGGGGTGCATTCTAGGAGACCATGTGTGGCTGGGTGACCCGGATGGAGCCTGGAGCCTGCTCTCACAGACTAGGAGAGGGTGTGAGGGTCTGACCTGAGACAATCCCCTGGGAGCTACAGGAAGCAACAGGAGTGGGATCATCTGGTCCTTTTTGTGTAGTTACTTTATGTATGTATGTTATCACTTTTAATGCCTGAGAAGTACTGGCAAGAAGTAAGTTTTAAAGCTTCACAGTTGGGTTTAGAGGTGTTCTTTGGTGCCATGAAACTTTGCACATGTGTGTTTTCCATGTGTACTTACGTGCTACTTCAGTCTCCCGTTTGGCCCAAAGAATAGGCAGAAAATATATTAAAAGTACATTTGTGTTTTTAGCTCACCTCTGAGCTTCTGGGCAGGGGTGGGAGGAGCATTTTTTGCAACAAAGTAGGATTATTTAGGGAAAACAGAGTGGGCTGTCTGAGAAATGCTGAGCAAGAGGCTGCTGTGGGACTTAGAGACTGGCCCCAAGCTGAGGGCGGAGCAGAGCCGGGACTGGGGTGCCGGCTCTCCAGGTGCTGAGCCACCGTGCTGGGGCATGTCCAGCAGGAGGGCAGAATATCCATGATCACTTCAGGCACATCGTAAGTAGCTACCAGGTTTTTATACTCAGCCTCAGCTTTGCCAAGCCCAGAAACACACTGCTCTCCTCACCTTCTTCACTCCTGGCTCTGAACTCCTGGAAGCCTTTCAAGAAGTCTTTCTGGATAAACTGTAGCATTTTGTTGCAATTCTGGAGTACTTTTTCATAGACATGCTTGAGGTTATTTCAGTTGTAAGAAGTGTGTCCCTGTGTTCTAAAGTTGTTGTGTTGTTTCTGCAGTCTCATGATTGATCTCGTTGAAGTTGAAAAGGAGCGCCTTTTAGATGAAGTAAGTCTTTTTGGAATTTTATACTATTCAACTGTGTACCTGCCCTGCCTGCCCACACGACCTTCTCAGAATTTAACACTTGTCTCCCACATATTGAGAACTTAGGCCTTTTCATAATAGCAAAGTGAAAGAGATAAGCTTAAGAGCCTAATAAGTATGTATTGACTACCTGCCATGTGCTAGGAATTCGTAAGGGTACAAATACAAACAGACTTTGTTCCAGACAGGCATGTGCCCTCCTCTGGGGTCAGGGCGGGGACCCACAAGAAGCGGCCCTAGTTAGCATTTAAACAGCTGGACTTAATGCATTGCCCAGTGGATGAAAAACTGTTCCATGAACAACACCTGTAGATGCAGTGGGGACTGACAGCAAGCGGACACTGCTTTGCACAGGACATTGCTACCAGAGTAAATATGAGGGTCAGGTAGAAGAGATTAAGCTCCAGCTCAGGGCTTTCTTAACCCTGAGTGCATGGGGGCTGTCTTTGTTTATTGTTTTGTGGTTTTTAAGCTGAAACAACGGTATACTATTTTTTAATTAACATAAATGATGAATAAAAGCAAACATGTTTGCTTGTTTGAAAATTGAAATACAGTATTTGGGACCCATGTGGTGTTATCTCTTGGCCCATAAATTCTGTTAAAGTCCTTACGTAGAAGCCAGCATTGGATGGCACTAGCAGACAACTGAATCGTGTGTAGATAGAGATGAAAGTCATTTCCCTCACAGGCATCTGGTTAGAATTCAGTAGGTTAATGTACATGAAGCAATGAGAATGGTCCCTGATCAGCAGGTTCACTGACCCAGGTCCCAGCCATGCCATGCATGTCACCAGGGCTAACCACTCACTCAGACAAGAGTGGAGGACCCACTCTTGGCGCTGACTTAAGGACTGGTGCCGCGGCCAGCAGCTGGCTGTCACGTTTGCAGGCTGATTCGGGAGGACTCTGCTGACCTGCCCTTTTCTCCGCAGTGGTTCGCCCTGGACGAGGTCCCCAAGGGAAAGCTTCACTTGAGGCTACAGTGGCTCACGCTGGTCCCGGACGCATCCAGCCTGGACAAGGTGTGTGTGCCGCTTTCCTGAGACAACAGCCACTGCCAGGGCTGAGGTCACTGTCTTTCAAGTGTGTTGCTGCTCCACTAAAAAATGACAGCAATGTTTTGATTATTATACCATGTCACTACAGTAGCAGGAGGGATAAAATGAAGATAATGGAATTTTTTTTTTAAAGAAACACTCAGGTCATTCACACCTGTCTTACGAGATCTTCAAGTTTTGACGTGCTTGATAACAGTACTGGGATTTGGAGAGCCACATGTTGCCTGCATGCTTCGTTTAATCGATTTTTATAGAATTTTGTCTTTTGAAAGATACTTAATGTTTTCATTCTCCCTGTAGTGCATATATGGAAAGGCTTGTTTCTCCACTTCCCTTGCTTCCCTGGGCAGTACAGACAGTCAGGTGGACAGAGTCTGACACCGTGTGGAAGCGCACCTGCTGAGGCTTCTCCCCTCCCTTGTAGGTGCTGGCAGACATCAGAGCTGACAAAGACCAGGCCAGTGATGGTCTCTCCTCCTCCTTGCTGATCTTGTATTTGGATTCGGCGAGGAACCTTCCAGTAAGTACCACCCTGGGGTGTGCTGGGTGCCCGCCAGCTGGTGGAGGATCCCATGATGCTCAGCTAAACTGTGTCACCTGTTTCTGTTGCAGTTTTCACTTCATTCCAGCCAGAGGGCAGCAGTGGACAGGGACACGTGTGTACTTAGTGTGGTCCGGGACTCATACATATCTTCTGTAGGAGATGCTTATGCATCTTACTGATTTCTCCAGGATGCTTAGAATTATCTGTACTGTGACATGTTTTACAAAGAAATGTCCAATACACAAGAAAGGAGTATGCCTAGCATTTAGGGAAGAAGGTACTCTAAAAGTCACTAATCGTTAAATGCAGTTGCCTAAGGGCAGAAACTGTCTCTGGCTCAGGAATGAAATGAAACAGCTCTGGTGACAAACCAGAGTCCATCTTGGATGTAGCATGGTCCCGGGATGGCCGGAAGCAAAAGGACACACACGCTGCCCCTGAGCCCCTGTCGCTCACACGGCCCTCAGCCCAGAGCGTTTGCACCAGAGCTCTTCTGCTCTTAGAAAAAGCTGCAAAGCGCAGCTCGTTCAGATAACGACCATAACCGCAGGGAAGAAAAGCTCCCTGCTCCCGTCCTGTGCAGCCTGCTGTGACCCCGCTCTTTGGGCAAAGCAGCCGTGCGTGTTGTGTTGGGATAGGTTTTGAGTGCCCGTCACGCATTCAGTAGCGCACCCTTCCTGCTTTACTTCTGTGTGTCAAAGGCCAATTTTCTTGAAAGAAAGACTACTGCTACCAGATGCAGGGTGTTTTCCCCTCGTGGTGGCAGTGAGTGCTCGTCTTTGGGGACAGTCCCTGTGTCCTCTCCATTTGCTGCCCCCATGAGCATAGAGCAGTCTCACTGGCACTTTGTGCTTCTGCATTCAAGTGTCTCATGTTGGGTTCAGCCAGGCCTCCCTGACTGTGGCTGGGCTGTTGTGTATTCCGTGAAATACACACCCCAGTGATAGTTAGTGCCTTCCAAGGTTTTAAAATTGTGCATGACTGGGCTTTGCTCAAAAGCAAAGTAAATATACTTTGTACATTTGTACCTTTTATTTAAAGTTTTTAACAATTAAAACCTGATCGATTATCTTTTCACCCTGGAAAGATGTGGTTGGACTCCTTGTGATTGTATATAGACATACTCTTCCTTTCAGTGAAACTTTCTTGACTAGTTTTAACTTAATTAAATTCTTAAATTTTTTTAAGTATTACCTTAGCCTTTTGACCAATCTTCCAATCTGAAGTCTGTGACTATTTCTGTTAAAATTTCAATTTGGGGAAAGGTGTTTGGGGGGGGTCATTATTGTTTAACCTTTCTACAGAATTTTTTATACAGTAGAACTTTCTGTTTTTAACCACAATAATGTTTGCTCTAGAGTCTTTATAATGCCTTATGGAAGTGAATTTATTGAACATTTTATTTATAAGAAAGGATTAGGCATCTCCTTAGAACTGTGTTGTCACATTACACTGAAATTTGAGTTATGTTGTGTAAGCAAAAAGAGGAAAAAAATGAGTTCATTTGGTTCTATCGAAAGGGCACTTTGTGCATGAACTGTGCTCTGGTTGCCAGAGACAAAGGGTCCTCACAAAACCACTCCCCTGCTGGATGTTTCAGACGGGCATGCCTGCCAGATGCATTGCCTGTGCTTCTGTGGGACCCTCTGTCTTTCGCACTCCTGTTTATCAGAGCTTCTGTGTGCTCATTGACCACAATCCACCATTCTTTGCTTTCTCCTCCCATTTCCACTTTCCTAAGAGTATCTACGAGGGAAACTTTGGGTGTGGCTACTTAAAAGAGAGGCGAGCGTCGGGACTAGTACTTTGTGAAAATACTGCCTCAGTCTATAGAGCACTGTTTGTGAGTTCTCCAGCGTTGCTCTTCCTGTGTGGTAATGCAGACTGCTAGAACGTGGACTGGGACTCTAACCACCCCCTCGACGGTGGGGTGACATGGCATGCCTCCTGACCCCTGCATGACCCCAGTCACCGTGTGGTCTCATTTGTGCCTGTTCTGTGACTGTGACCCCACTGTGACCGATGTTTTTGGTCACATCTGACAGTGAGATGAACACACCTAGTGAGTCACAAAGAAGCATTAGTTCCAAAACTGCTGCTGCCCTGTAGAAAGATAAAAAGAGAAATTCTGAGGAAAAGAAGCCATAATGATTGAAATTGATTTCCTTGGGGTTCATCTCAATGTGAGATGTAAATATTTCTCTGCAAGCTTTCAAAAAACTTCCTTGATCTACGTTCTCCTGACCAGACACAGAAGTGTCAGGACTTCGCTTTACTTAGAGTCCTAGCTCTTCCCCTGGGGAAGTGAGGACAGAACCCCATTACCCTAAGAACTTGCCTTCCCCCTCACTGCTTAACCAGCCCTCCTAAGGGAGAAAAAACATGGAGTTTACAGCTCAGTTCTTCTAAGGAGCCTAAAGATTCCCTGGAGGGGGCTGTTGAGCATTTCTAACTTTTATTGGGGAAGCTTATTTTGACCTCTTGTGTCTCCCTGGGGCCTTGCTCTGGGTACTGTTCTGGGTGCTTTTAGCAGATAGTTATGATACTTGCTTTGGGGTTAGAGGAAGCCACCAATGGCTTAGCCGTTGGTCTAGAAAGTCATCCTTCCTAGACTAATGAATCATTTAACTCAATAACTAGTGAGATTCTTAAAGCTCACTTGGCCCTTGAGTCCAGTAGTCGTGGCGCTTTGCATTTCTGAATAGTGTTCATTTCTACTTTCACACATATTCTTAGTCTACTCCTATTAAAAGTAGAAGAGTCCGCAAATCTTGAAGAACAGGTGTTTTGCCCCATTTTGTGGATGAGACAGTTAAGGCCCTGCAGGGCTGGGGAGCTGTGTGTCATACCAGCAGTCAGTGGTGACCATGGTCTTCACTGCCCTCCAGCACCTGTTTATGGCCTTTTTAAGACAAAATGAGGTCAGTGTGCATATTGGCAGCCTTTTCTATCACTAAAATGATTTTCTATTTCGGGTATTTCTCAATGCATAGTAGCATTATAAGCTGCTCTAAGTGACAGTGTGACTGGTACATAAACTCTGTTAGTTGTCTCCAGTATCAGAAAAGCCAGGTTACTTTTTTCCATTCTATAACTATTCCTTTTAGAGGAAATATTTCTGGCCTTGTGTCAATATTTTTTTAATTGCTTTGTAATATTTAGCTAAGACAATGCTGGGTTATCAAAACTTCCACGTTATCAAAATCACATACTTGCCTACTCCCATGTAGGCATCAGCAAAACGTTCTGTAAAATAAATTTGAACAGGTCATTTGCCCTTTTTTCCCCATCGGTTTTCAGTATGAAGTTAGATCAGTGCTTTCTCTACCTCCTCCACAGGCTGAGACAATTCTCTTTCTAGAAAAGGTTTTGGACACTGCCAGCCCATTGCTCTTTTAACCTCTGCCTGCTCAGAACTGTGTTTGCAGCCGAGTGCATTCCCACCAGTGAACCCTTAGCATGGCAGGACTTGCTCCCGTACGGAAACGGCCTCTTTATATTGTAGACTCAGCATTTGCCCTCCTCTTGATCAAATCCCGGGCTTGGGTTTCAGACTGGAGCACTGAGGGACATGTCCTCTGACTCCCAGTGGCCAGCTTTAGAATTTTAGGCTTACAGGATAGCATGGATTTGCCAAGCACTGTCTGAGGGCTTTACTTACACACCCCCTTCAGTCTCTGCCATCATGATCATTTTACAGGTAAGGAAACAACAGAGCTTGCGGAGTGCAGAGTAGAGACCCAGGCTTTGGTAGTTAAGTAGCAGAGCTGGGATTGGACCTCAGCTGTGTGACCAAGAGTCCACATCCTCACCCTTCCTGTCTACTCCCTCCTAGTGTAAAGTGAGTTTGTTATCGCTGCATTAAGTTTGTAAGTTCAGAACGCTGTGTGTGGTGCTTCTCTGAGGTGAGTGGTGCCTGCCCGTTCAGGAAGGCACTGGCTGTATAATATGAAGACCCTTCGGTGTGAGGGTGCCAGGTGAATCAGATGCACAGGTGGCTGTCACTGCCTCCATTTGTGGTGAGTGGCCTGTGGGTGGAAAGCGCGGCAGTGCCTGAGGCTTCATGCTGACCCTACCAGCGCCCCTGGGGGATGCGGCCTGTGCATGCTGGGCCTGTGCAGCTCTCCATGGCCTCACATGCTCCTCTTGCACCCCTGATCCCACACGTGGCCTCTGTCCTCCTTTTGCTTTAACTGATGCATGTTAGAATATCACGTACGTTTACTACAGGTCACATCTACCCAAACTGAGCTTCAGGAAAGGTTCCTGTGACAGGTGAAGGTTGTCAGCCTCACCTGCCCAGGCCCCCCAATATAGGTGTGGTGGGCCCAGTGTTTCAGACCTGTGGCTGCTGCAAGGGTAGCCTGGGCCGAGCGCCAGTGTTAACACCAAGTTAATTCCTTATGCCAGATGCTAGACCTTACCTTTCATGACCCTGGCAGGCATGAAGGCTGGCTGTCCACCTACTTCATTATAAAACGTCCTGTTAAACAATAATAACAAAATACAACACAGTTTGTCATTTGAACTTAATTACAACTAAAATGATAAAATCCTTCATCTTAAATGCTTGAAGGAGTTTGCAAAGTTTTAAAAATCAACAAAAATAGGACCTATAGGCCAGAGCAGTAGAACTTTAAAGCCAGGAGGACCTTTTGAAATTATCTGATCAGCTTCTGCATTTTGTACTTGGGAAAGAATTGGGGTCAGGGTAGGGAAGGCTCATGCCTGCAGTGGTTTTTCATGAAGAGTGCAGATTTCAGATGGAGGAAAAGTAGTACCTGCTTTAGGACAGGATTTGGCTGAAGAGCCATGTGGGCATCTGTGGCCCATTCCTTTGTACTCTGCATAAACCTTTAGTTTGATATGGCTGATGTTTTAAGGGCTTATTCAAGCAAAGGAGAGTAGACAGAAACCTTTCCTAAAGTGTCACACATGGATTTTTCAAATCCCAAAGTGGTGAGAGAGCAAGAGTAGGAATTGCAGAGAAAAACCAAATGTGTCATGTTTATAGGTTAATAGTTCATTCTCAGGAAATGCCTTGGGCATAAGAAGAATTTTACAAATGAATGTCATTGCTTTTTTGTGTAATTCTTGTGGTTTTCCTTTAAAGATGTTTTGTTTGTTTTCATCGATTTCGTGTTGTTAACCTACATCGACGCCTCATTGCATGTTTTATTAACCCTTGGTATATTCATTTTCTCTGACTTGAAAGAGTAACCCATTAGAATTTAATCCTGATGTCTTGAAGAAGGCTGCAGTTCAGAAAACTTTAAAGGTAAACTAATAGTTTCCCTTCAAAAAGTTAATTAAAACATATTGAAAGAGATGATGCTTTGACGCTCATGGGTTTGTCGACGAACTGCCCCGCATACTCACAGAGTAAGCAGTATCTGCTTGGAGAGAGCCTACTTTTGTTACCCAAGAATTCATATGTAGAAGAATTTAAGTCAACTTTGAAGATGTATTTTATAAGACACAATATGATAAATTATACTTCTGTCCTGTTGGCCTTAGGCAGCAATATCTAAGGTGTTTTAAATCATCTATATTTTAATTGGATTTGAGTTTGTGAAAATGGCAAAATAGAAGTTGTACTTAAAATATGAATCACTTTTTAGATGATAATTTCAAGGCATGTCTTGTGCACTGTGACTACCCATTTAAAAATCACCTCTTCCAATATACTGAGTCAGGGCCATGTCTGAGTCGGTGACCCCTTGCTTTTGATGCTGCCGGGTGTGGGTGACTAGCCTTAAGTTTCATTAAATGAGGTATATTGGAAACTAAGCTCCACTCCCTAAAATGACATGACCATGTATTTTCTGGCTAAATTGTTGAAATTTTTCTATGAATTACAATGCTGTGTTATTTTTTCTCTGATTTCATTTAACATCTTAGGCTTAAATATTGGGGGCAAGGGAGGTTTTAAATTGTCTTAAGAAAATTTTATCCAAAAGAGTCAGGATGGTTTTTAATCAGGTTCATCTAGAAAAACAAGTTAAATTTCAAAAATGAGTAACAGTTGTTGTCACGTCCATTCCCCCAGAACTTTGGAAGGAGCTTTGTCAGCAGTCTCCTCTCTGTCTTTGATATCTGGGGCTTACTGAGCAGCACGATGTGATGGTTAGAACACAGGCTCTGTAATCAGATGGCCTGCATTTGAATCACAGCATAGCTCACCAATGTGACCCACTTGATACAGCACAACGTTCAATCCCTATTGATAGCATGGAAGTGATACAATCTTAATTGGAGTATTGAGTAAATTAAGTAAGATCATACATGCAGAAGTGCTCAGTGTAGCTAGGCTAATGTGCGTATTTTAGTTGTTACATTATCTCATTTATGTTTAACAACAAAGTTCTGGAAATGGCATTATGCCCATTTTATACACATGAAAATGGAGGTTCAGACAATGGAATGTCAGTCTTGTCATCAGTGGTAAAGAGCTAAGCTTTAAATACAGGACAGACTGACTTAAAAGCTCATACTTTCATTATACCTTGTGTCTCTGACATGTGCTGATGCATTTTCAATATCACATGATGTTAGAAAACACAGTGATTTAACTGTTTCATAGAATCTAAAGTGTCATCCACTGTAAGATCCACCATTATCTTCTGTACCACCAAAAAGGAAAAAAAGGTGTCAGTTAAGTTTTGATAGTGTTTATTTTATACTTGTTGAAAGAATTTCTAGACCTTGGACACAGATTATATGGCACCCACACATGCACACACAGGAGAATGTCAGCAAAACAGATGATTTAAGGCAGAGACACACTGGCACTACTGCCCTCTGCCCGAGGGCAGGTGCACACAGCCATCCTGGAGTATCACCCTGTTTCCATAGGTGGTGGAAAGTAAAAAAAAAAAAAAAAAAGAGTGTCTTAAAATTGAGAGGATAGAGTAAATCTCTAGGAATGAATGGCTACTTTTTCAGAGATGAAGTCTTAACAGTCAGCCTCTGTACCAAACTCAAAAGTACAAGTTTAAGCAAGTGGCTGTCTGTTCCCCTCCAGTACCGATCCTGTACCGATTTGGTACCAATTCTGCCTGCGGCTCCACAGTGAGCACCCCTCCTCAAAGACCCGGCTGTGACTCGGCCTCACCCTAACTGCAGGAAGGCCCTTTGTTTGAAGGGGTGGTTCTCAGAGGAAATGTCAGGCTTCTAGTATAAACGAAGAAGGAGAAAATATTTAGGGGAAGATGAGCATTCTCTGCTACAGTAGTCTATATAGCCTTGGGTATTTTTTAACAGTATTTACTTCATTTTGCAGAGTTCATTCGCATCAAAAGCAGAAACAAGACAGTAGACTACCACAGTGTGTTTGAGCTAGTGTATTTTATTCCAATAATCATGAATTTCACACCTTTTTCTGTCATTGCTGCAGTGTTGAGGATTGATTCTAAAAATTTTCGACTAAAAAACATTTTTTGTGGCCTTCCTAATTAATTTCCACTAACATATATATTTAACCGCATCTTCTTGTGGGGCTAAGTTATAAATAAACCTCATGTCCCATCATGTTGTTTTCTTCTATCAGCTGTCTGTGCTAAAGTATGCTTTTTTTCACATTTTCTTATTCCTGATTTTCCCATTATATTTATATCTGCTTCATTTAATGCACTTCTAAATTGATGTTTATTCTTCCAGTCAAAATTACTTACCAGCTGGTAAGCAAGATATCTGATAGCTACATGTTTGAACAGAAGGTACTAAGTTAAAAATGTTATATCATGTCTCTGACACTTTGTAGTATTTTTATTATTGCCACCAGGGGACTGTTTTGTTCTAATGGAAGTACAGTTGACATGTATTATTGTGTCAGTTTCAGGTGTACACCCCGGTGATTCGCCAGTTAGCACATCATGAAATGTTCATCATGCTGACTGCAGTCCCATGTGTCACCACATAGTTACTACAATATTTTTGACCAAATTCCTAGCTGTACATTATAGCCCTATGACTGACGGACTTTATGACTCAAAGTCTGGACCTCTCTGTCCCAGGGAACTCTTCTGAAGTATTCACTCTTTACATTTGTCCTTGCTCATATTTTTCTGCTTCCATTTACTGCACTTTATTCATTTTGTTATCCTAGTAAGATAAGTTTGAGAGCTGGAATTAACATTGAAATTTTTCAGAAGATTTCCATTTGTCCAGAGTAGCTTGCTCTAAAAAAAAAAGACATTAACATTTAAAAATTGTGTGCAAAAAGCAGCTTTTTAAATTTACTTCATGGTAGACACAATTGTGGCTTTGGGATATGCTTAGCAGTTGTTTCCGATTAAAGTGTTCCCAGATGTCCCCCATAACTGAAGTAGCAGAAGTCAGTAGAAGTGACTGTTACGAAGGATAAAAACTGCATTTTTTGTGAGACCCATTTCAGATGTAGGTTTCTTATTGTGTCTTTTTGTCTTTGGACAGTCAGGGAAGAAAATGAACAGCAGTCCAAACCCTATCGTCCAGATGTCAGTCGGGCACAAGGCCCAGGAGAGCAAGGTAAGATGCCAGCGTGCCGACACGCTTTGGGTGGCACCATCATCTCAGGTGGGACTGCTGCCCGGGTCGGGGGGAATGGGGGTGCAGAGGTCCAGACCACTGCTGTCTGTATCTTTCTTTTGTTTTCTCTAATGAGTCATTTCATAGATAACCAGCTACTTAATTTGGTGAAAAATATATTGTTCATTTTTTAAAATAACATTAAAAATGGCTTATGAATGAATATGCTTTTGCTTGATTTCATGGGTAGGGGACATGGAATCAATTTCTAAGTTTCCTTTGAATGTTCTATAAATATTGTGTTTAAAGACAACCACCAGTGCTTCAAATTCAACAAATACAAGTTTTATTCAAGAATTGAATAAAAGGCATTAATTTAGAATACAATTGGATAAGAGGCCCTGTTAGTGCTGTGGTTGGTTCTGCTCTCCCAACATGAGAGAAAACATTTCAGGAACTAAGTAAAGCTACAGGCTGTTCTCTTTGAACTCAGCAGGAGCTTCCTGCCTTGCAGCACTGCGTGACCCCAGGACACAGTAGAACAGAGCTGAGCCAGGAGCAAACTTTGCGGCCTGTGGTGGGTTGCAGGTGTATTCCATAACAGCTGATTTCCTGACACAGTATGCTTTGGCATGTCTCTCCACAATACGCAACAGAACATGTTCAGTAAATGTATGTCTTGGACTTTAATTAAAGTCAGCCTAAGCTTCCAAGCACAGTAAATGGATAAACAGTACTGGCAACCCTTTTCCACAGAAAATATCACAGAGCTGACATTTGAATATTTCTTCCAGATTCGGTACAAAACCAGTGAACCCGTGTGGGAGGAAAGCTTCACTTTCTTTGTTCACAATCCCAGGCGCCAGGACCTTGAAGTTGAGGTATTGTGTTTGCGTTTTGTAATAGATTTGTTGAGAAAAAAAATCCATACAAAGAACTGTACATAAAGCAGCCATATACAGACCCATCATCAGAATCAGTATGTCTTTGTCAAACTTAGCCCTGAGTATTTCATACTTTGATACTGTAAATTTTTAAAATTTGCATCTTTGATTGATTGCTACTAGTATCTAGAAATGCAACTGATTTTTGTATGTTGACATCAGATTGTAAACTCTGTAAACTTACTGGTTCTTGTAGCTCTTGGTGGTTCCTTTGGGATGTCTTCTGCCTGATCACCCGTTTCTGCTCAGAATGGCACTTGGAGTCTGATGACTTGCACTCCATTGCCGCCTGCCTGAGCCTCTGGCCTTTGGCTCGGATGTTTCACCCTCGTGTTTCACCATGAAGCTGATGCTTGAGAACTTTTCTTCTGCTCCAGGTGCTAGTTTGCTGAGTGCTTTTGTCATGAATGGATGTTAATTTTCTCAGAAGGCTTTTCTGCAACTATTGAGATGATGATACGGTTTTTCTTTTTAGGTTTGTAATTATGGCGAAATACATTGTCTATTCTCAGATGTTAAACCTTGCAAAACCTCATTTGGTTTTCAAGATTTGCCTGAGAAAACCTCGCAAGCAAACACTTATTTGGGGAGAACCCACACTTGGTCATGAGATAGTACCTTTTTATGTGTTCAATTTAATTTGCTAAAATTTTGTTAAGAATTTTTGCATTTTAGCCATAGAGGATACTGATCTGTAATTTGTTTTCTTGTAGTCTCTTCTCCTGGTTTATATACCAGGCAGTGCAAGCCTCATGGGATGAGTGGGGAGTGTCCCTCCTTTTCATTGTCTAGGAGAGTTTGTGTGGAACTGGGCGGGTTTTACTCACACGCTTCTCTGGAAAATTCACCAGCGAAGCCTTCTGGGCCTGTGGTTTTCTTTGTAAGAAGGTATTTAAATACAAATTCGGTGCCATTAGTAGATACCCATCTATCCCGGTCATCTGTTCTTCTTGATGATTTTTGGTATTTATGTCTTTCAAGCAGTTCATCTAAATTACTGCATTTCTTGACACATGCTGTCCGTGGTACTCCTTAGCATCCTGTAAAGATGGGAGGCCACCTCTCTTGCTCCTGAGATAGTATGGCCTCTTCTTTTCCTGACCAGTCTGGTGAGAGGTTTAACTGGCGAGAGGTTTATCAATTTTATTTTCTTAAGAACCAACTTCTAGTTTCATTGATTGTCATTGTTTTTCTCTGTTTACTTCCTCACCGATTTCTCCTCTAATCATCATTATTTCCTTTCTTCTGCTCCCTTTGGGTTTCATTTGCTTCTGTTCTCCCAGCTTCTGAAAGTGGAGGCTGGATGTGAGACCTTTCTTTGATGATTTGGGCATCTGGCTGATAAGTTTCTTGAGAACTGCCGTGGCTGCATCCCACACGTGCTGATTCCATGTCGCTGCTTTTTCAATCTTCTCAAAATACTTAATAATTCCCCTTTTAATTTCTTTCTTTGACTCATGGGTTATTAAAGATCTGTTAGCTTCCAGGTGTTTGGGGATTTTTCTTCCTATTGTTCATTCTAGCTGAACTCCACAGTGGTCAGATTACATACTCTGTATGACTTGAATGTTAAGCTTGGAGGCTGGTCACCCAGAGGATGGCCTCTCAGCATACGCTCCGTGTGCCCGGGGAAGCCTGCTGCTCCTGGGTGGGCGTTGGCGTTCCATGAATGCCACTGAGGCCAAGGTGCTTGGCGGTGCTGCTCAAGTCTCTGTGTCCTCACCATTTTCTGTCTCCTTGTTATGTCAGTCACCGAGAGTGTGGTGTCTAAGGCTTTAGCTTTAAGACTGAATCTGTCTGTTTCTTCCTCTCAGGCTTCAGTTCTTGTTTCATGTACTTTGGCCTCTGTTACTAGGCACATAAACCCCTAGGGCTGTTCTGCTTGCCCACCAATGAGCCGTTCCCTTTATCATGTAAAACCCCCTTGTAAAGATACTCTTTGCTCTATGGTCAACTCCGATATCAATATATATATTAATTAATATAGTAATGACCTTTCTTGTGATTGTAGTCAGCACAGCTTATTTCTCCCATGCTATTGCTTTCAAGTGTTGGTGACTTCACAGTCAAACTAGGCTCTCGCGGACAACATGCAGTCAAGTCCTGCTTGTCCGTCTGATGGGGCAGTCTCCTCCTTCGCATTTTGGCATTCAGTCCGTTTCCATGTGCTGTTACTGTTGATGGGTGGTGGTGAATCTGCCAGTGTGTTTTTTGTCCCATTTATTCTTTGTTCTGTTTTTCTCTTTTTTTAATCTGATGTCTCTTGGGTTAACTGAGCACTTTTATAATTTGTTTTATCACCTTTTTTGCCTTACTGGCTATACCTCCTGGTTTTGTTTTCAATTTTTTTAGCGGTTGCTCTAGAGTTTATGGTACTCATTCTTACCTTAAGTAGTAAGCCAGGTCTCAGAGAGTACTAGAACCTTCTGTGACTCACTTCTGCCATTTACTCTCTTCCAGACTTTGTGCTGTCGTCCTGTTTTACTTATGCATGTGTGTTTAACTCTACAACACATTTTGTTGTTTTTGTTTTAAGCAGGCAGTTGTTTTTAAAGAGCTTAGAAAAAACAAAGCAGTCTTTCCAATTTCGCCACATGTTTGCCCTTTGCAGTGTTCTTCCCTCCATGGCATGGATCCCAATTTCCTTGTCATGCGATTTTCCCTTGCCTGCAGGTCTTTATCAATTCCTGTGGGTCTGTTCTGTTGGTGATGAATTCTTTCAGCTTTTGTATGTCTGAAAAAATCTCTTTCACCTTCATTTTTGAAACATTTTCACAAGATACAAAATTTTTGGCTAATGGGTTTTTTTTTTCTTCCACTTTTTTCCATTTTGCATTGTTTCTGATGAGAAGTCTGCTGTTGTTAAGTTTGGAAAACTTTTGGCCATCACTTCCTCACATTTTCCCCTCTTTAAGTGTCTAATGTGCTACCAACCCCATCCTGTGATCTTTCATCTCAGAAATAGGATCTGGATCATTCTCTCTCCCGAGTCTTTCCCCCACACACTCATGTGTGCCCGTGTGTCTGACAGCTTTTAGTGCCTTGTCACCAGTTCTGTCATCTATGTAATTGCTGGATCTGCTTCCGTATGTGAGTTTTATCCTCATTATGAGTCACATAGTCCTGTTTCCTTGGTTGCCTGCTAATTTTTCATTCCAGAGTATTAGGATTTTTGTATTCCTTTTAAATATTTTGGAGATTTGTTTTTATTTGCAGTTGAGTTACTTGGGTGCATTCTGAGCTTTTTGAGGCCTGAGCTAAGCTTCACTGGGCAGGCCTGACAGCTAGTCCTGCAGCGTGTGGCCTCACTGGTCTGATGCCCCAGGTGTTAAGAAATTTCTGCCCTCTGTTTGGAAAGGATACTGCCTGCTGTCCTTTGTGCCCTGGGACCTGTCCTTACTCCTCCTGGAGCACCTTCCCTGGCCTTGAGCAGTTTGTTTCTGCACACATCTGAGCAGCTGCAGACACTCCCCAAGGCCTTCAGTGCTCTCTGTGGAGCTCCTCCACACAGGGGGACCACTGGCCTCTGTCTAGGGCCCTAGTACTGGCCACAGCCAGGACTCTCTCAGCCAGTGCCAGACCAGTTGTGGGGCTCCCCCACTTGCTCCTGCATCCCGTGTCCAGTTCCCTATGCTGTCCAGTCGGAGACCTCTCATCTCATATCTGCTGGGTGTTTTTAGGCTAATGTAGGATGATAAATTTATTTCCTGTTATCCGATCATAGCCAAAGCAGAAGTCCTCTGCATGTTTTAAAATATGATGTATATAAGTTACCTCCTTGGGCAGAGTTAGGGGAGCTTCTCAGAGGTGCACCTGCTGCTCTCAGTGGGAGGCTCTCTGCCGCCTCTCTCACCCCACTTTAGTTTAACAGAAGTGCCATTCTGTTCTGAGTGCGTTCATCCCAGTGCCAAGCATCTGAACAATTCTACTTCCCATACATTTTCCTCTTGGCATGGCCTGTATTTCAACATTCAGTCCTTGAGAGGTCAGAGGGCCTCTGTTTTCTATTTAGCTTGACCCTGAGGTCTGAAGGGGTATCCTGCTAGGCAATAGTCACTCTCCCTGGTGGCACCAGTCAGTTGGACATACCCAGCCTGTTCCATTATTCTGTTTGTTTTATATTTTTACAATCTGCTTAATATAAAATATATCTGTCTAGCTACTTTTTTCTTCATAAATTGTACTGTTAAAATATCTGGTTACTGGATCTTGAATTTTAAAAATTGAGATCTGTTAACACTGTCACTTACATTATTTAAATAAATGCTTTCATGATTGCAGCTTAAAAAGATGAGCAAGCAGGCCTTTAGGTTTCATGTGTAGTTCACTTCTCTCACCATTTTTGTGCAGCCATGAACCCTCCCCAGCTCCTCGTCTATGCGGTTGAACTATTTGTGTCACCACAGTCCGGTAGGGGTGATTCCTGTTAACAGAGGTGATGCCGGCGGGCATTATTCAGAAGACAAATTACCGTGCATTTAAATCAGATGTTGTAAATTTTCAAAACAACCAATTAAATTTTGAGTAGAAATATTTTTTCTCTACAAACAGGTCATCACTAGTAGAAACTTGAATCCTCACTGCACATGTGAGCAGTCACCGTCCTCACAGGGCGGAGACACTGTTATCTCCAGAGGTGTGCAGACTGCTGCCTCCAGCTCAGGGCTCCCTCAGATTCATCACCCAAGACGTTCTCTGTGCTCTTGTCCTTGTGTGTTGAGGAAATGACAGATACATTGTAACCCACTCATTACGGTGTTTTGTGTTTCAGAAGAATCCCTTAGGGAACCTGCTTAGGAGGAGGTGACTGAACCGCTTCTTAAAGGCTGGACCCGGGCCTTTCTGTTTTCTGCCCTAACCCTCAGAGCTAAGCATGTTCTGCCGTGTCTGCAGGTCAGAGATGAGCAGCACCAGTGTTGCCTTGGGAACCTGAAGATCCCTCTCAGCCAGCTGCTGGCCAGCGATGGCATGACCCTGAGCCAGCGGTTCCAGCTCAGTAACTCTGGCCCCAATAGCACCCTGAAGATGAAGATTGCCCTCCGGGTATGGGCATCTTAAGCAGGACTTGCAGGAGCGGGAGGGGCCACCTGGGCGACGCTCGTGGGCTGTGCTCCCAGTGCAGGCGGTGCAGGGCATGGGGGTGGTGGTCGGGTGGGGGCCCAGGGCTGGGGAGGGTCTCACAAGAGGGCGAGAGCAGACTCAAGACATCCCACAAAGCTGGTATTTCAAGATGGCTTGCACGGCCCTAGAACTGCTCTTTATGCTTGCACACGAGTCCAGCCAGCCATTCTCTTGTCCCCTGGCCCAGGTTAAATTGTCAAAGGCCATTCAGGAGAGAGAATTTAATGAAACTCTACAAGATGGTAGAAATTACAGAAAAAAATTTTGTTCAAAGTAGATGGTAATTCTTGTAAGTACCTAAGGAAACATGCAGGGGAATGCTAAAACTGACTAATTTAAAATTGCAAATTAAAATGAACTGACTTTCCAAAAAAATTAAACTTTGTGGAGGATACAGTCCAGTGCCTGGTCCCAGCACAGCCTCTGCAGAAGGGACTGCATGTCTCAAGACCAAAAGTCTGCAGCCCCTTGGACCAGTGATCCTGTCCCTGGAAATCTGGCTTTTGGTAGAAATATGGAATGTGTGAAGTCCATGCACATAAAGACATTCATGCCGCTTTATTTTGTAAAAAGCAGGAAAAAATTGCAAGCCATCACAAGCACTTGGAGAGCAGGCTGCTCAGGGGAACACTGTGTGCGTTGGAAGGATGCCCTAAAAGCGAGTGGGCGGAGGATCCAGGAGCTTGGGCAGGCTGGGGAGGGAGGCCTCGCTGGGTAGAGAGGTGCTTGCCTCTCACTGGGTGCCTCCATCATCTCCCTGTGGAGTGCTGGCAGAGACCACCGTGCAGAGCAAGGCTGGCCACCTGTGCAGGGCGTGGGACTCAGGCTTTGCCAGCTATAACATTGCCAAAAATGGTGTAGAAAGGCAGGTGAACAGAAGAGGCTGGAGAGAAATACACAGAAATGACATTTACCTCACAGAAGCGATGTTTTGATTATTTTAACTTTCCTCTTCTAAACCCTCTGTAATGTGGTGTTACCTTAATAACAGAATAGCTGAACAGATAGACTAGATCATTTTTAATGTTTTGTGTTTCAAAGACACATTTGCAAATGAATATATCTAAAGCAGGTCACATATCAGACCATTACCAGTGTCACCAGTTTTAATTTTGTGTTTATTTCCAACTCTAGGTGCTCCACCTTGAAAAGCAAGAACGGTCTCCAGACCACCAGCACTCAGCTCGAGTAAAGCGACCCTCTGTCTCCAAAGACGGGAGGAAAATGCCCATCAGGTCTCAGATGTCCACGTCGCCCGGCACTGCAGACGGCGGACCCTCCCCACCCGTGCCAGACAGCAGGGGTGGTGGTAAGCCTGGCGAGGAGGAGAGTACCCCGTCTGTGGAGCCCAGCCCCCCAGAGCCAAGTGACCTGGCCAGAAGTTGCTCCAGCCTACAGGCCAGTGCTGCCTGCTCCCCCAGCCACATCCTCATCAAAGAGCCCACCCCAAGCATTGCCTCGGACGTGTCGCTGCCCATCGCCACCCAAGAGCTTCGGCAGCGGCTGCGGCTGCTAGAAAAGTAACTAGGTGCCCTTTGCCCTTGTTGTGCCTGGTGGGGGTTGGGGGTGGCGCATATCATGCAGGGAACACCCGTCATGTTAGATAGAATAACTGGGGTCTGACCTTTTGACTTCCGATAAACCTGCCATTTTGGGGGGCCTTGTATTTGGCTCATTTAAGGATGAGAAAGTGAAGGGAGCAATAGGTTCTGTGAACGGGAAGGGCCCTGAAGCCCTGGTACCTGTCCTTAGACCAGGAAGCAGAGCCTGGAGTTAACCTGCTGAATCATAATCCAAGGCTGGCATCTGTTTTCTGTATAAGAATAGGCCCTGGTTGTCCGTGTTTGATCACCTGTTCCAACTGCCTGGGCGTGTCTGCCTGTCTTGGATGTTTGCACTCATTCTTGTTTAAGCCCCACGGCTTATAGATGTTCTCTGATAAGGAAGAAAAGCACTCAGCAGTTGTCAGCCTCAGACTTTAACCTTTTCCTCTCAGCGGAAGGAAGGAGCACAGTTGCCCTTTGAGGCACTTGTTACTATTTGTTGTTCTAAGAGGTGTGTTGAGCACGATGTGCAGTCAGGGTGGGGTGCAGGTGTTCCTGGTGGCCACAGAGCGCAGTCTGTGGGGCCTCTGTGACCCAGACTTAGCACCCTCTTCCCCTTGGTACTCTCGTGTCCACTATTTTGGAGAAAAGAAACCAGTCCCTTCCACTTTTGCTGTAGAAGGAAATAGAATTTCAAAGAAACCACTTTTCCTCAGGAGGTCAGCTTGGAGAGTGGCCGAGGTGACCTTGGGGAGCGCAGGCTGGAGCGGTTGTGGGCCATCTTGTAGGTCTGTGCTTCATCTGTGAGAGAATCCAAGTGGGGAGTGTGGATCTTGGCAGATGGCCTGTCAGTGAGAAACAGAGGCACTCGCCTGGGACTGTGACAGAGGGCAGCTGTGGGTCAGTTCATAAACACCGTAGAAGAGATGTTTATAATTAGGAGACCTCATTTTTACTTTGGGCCCTAACAGAAAAGGCTGCCAGCTTTGAGTAATTACATTATGTTGAATCCTCAACTGAACTATGAACTCAGTTGGTGCCCAGGTTCGACCCAGCCCACAGGTGCTCTGAGCCTTTCCTGTCTTAACTGAGAGAGCACCGTGTTACTGTGTGCATGCACCTGGGCCCGCTCAGGTGGAGGAGAGCAGTGACCTTCTGCTTGCTTCCCCAGTGGGACGACGCTGGGGCAGTCTCCGCTGGGGCAGATCCAGCTGACCGTGCGGCACAGCTCGCAGAGGAACAAGCTCGTGGTGGTCGTGCACTCCTGCAGGTGAGAGGGCACAGGGCACGGTGGTGGGTGGGGAGTGAGACGGCTCTGGCGTCACCAGCACATGGGCTTGTTTCGACTTTGAAGAACAAAGCAGCTTGGCCTGTGACCTTGTATCCAGTGTTTCAGTTGCTTTTGTTCTAACGTCTCCTGAGCATGTCCTATTTGTACTGCTGTGCTCTGTAGTATCTCCCGAGCTGCTGTTCTGTGGTCTACATGGCATTCCCTGCATGGTGGTTAGAATGTCTGTGTTACACATAACAGTAGTGAACACAGTTTTCTTTTATTGAGGCGTCTTCTGGGGATTAAATTTCCAGGAGTAGGTTTATGTTAATTTACAGCTCCAGAATAGTTTCTGGGATCATGACGGGCATTTCCACAGTCTTTCCACAAAGAGGATGCCAGGGAACATCGGCCCCTCTGGCACACCTGTCCCTTCTCCCCATGGTCGGGACCGGTCTGTCCTAACTCACACAGGGTAGCATACAAGGACAGCGTTGCTTCAGTTTGTGTGATGGCTGGTGATGGGTGGAGGTGACTGGGTTTTTTCCTTTTGTGTAACTTGTCTCAGGTGGTAGCAGTTTCGATATAAATAAATAATACGAGTATTTGGATATTAGAAAAAGCTGTTGGAAACATAGGAAAATAAAATTAGTGACCCTTAGATAACCGGTTATGTAAATGTGGAGTTCAGTTCAGCCCTATTTGTTGAGCACCTTCTGTGAGCTTGCTGTTTGAGGGCTGTGGGTGGTGCAGGGTGTGGCTCACCCAGAGGGTGCTGACTCTACACCCCAACCTGACCCAGGTGGTGACCAGGTGAATGGCCTGAAGTGGGTGCATGTAATTCAACACTGGACTGTTTTGGGCCCAGACCAGCAGCCTGAGTCCTCATCTATGAAAGGTTCAAGGCTTGAAGGACAGAGACTGGGGTCAGCGCCAAGCAGGCACAGAGAAAGGCTGAGCGCCACTCAGCAGCCCCGTGAGCAGCATGCTACATGGCTGCCCTGGGGCCTGGGAGGTGGCTTTATTTGGCTGTAAGGCTGACTGCATCATCTCATCTGGAGAAGACAGTACAAGTTCTGTGGGAAGCGGTAGTTTCTGTGTTGGAAGCAGAGCAGGGTGTCAGAATATCCCCCAAACTCCGGGCTCAAGACATGGAGGCAGATGCCCCCACAGCAGAGATGCTGAAGGAGCAGGGGCAGCAGGCAGAGGCAGGAGTCGCCCCTGTGCCCAGCATGCAGATGAACACAAAGCAGAGCTGGGAGCCCGAGTGTGCAGGAGCTGTCTTCCTGGGTTCTAACGTCTAGTGTTCTCCGGTTTGTGTTACAAGGAATCTCATTGCCTTCTCGGAAGATGGCTCTGACCCCTATGTCCGCATGTATTTGTTACCAGACAAGAGGAGGTCAGGAAGGAGAAAAACACACGTGTCAAAGAAAACATTGAACCCCGTGTTTGATCAGAGGTAAGGTGTGTACTCAGCCGGGGTAGACGCCGAATTAACACACCAGGAACAGCCTAGCAGTGCCTTTGAATGACTCAAACGTTTAAACACACACACTGTTGACAAGTGTAAGTGAAAAAACCCAGCATTAGCAGTTGTGAACTTGTTAACATAACGAACTATTTGGAACTTCCTATAGACCTGCAAATGTAAGTCCCAGGTGTAAACTGTGGATGGGGAGGGTAGCTCTTAAGCAAAGAGCATGGCCGATGGCCAGAACCTTCCCTGTGGGCACAGATCCATTGCTTTTCACTGAGATAGAAATCAAAACAAAACTTTAAAGTATTTTTAAATAACAGTTGAAAAAACAACATCCTACGATGGACATTCTTGTGAAAAACAGATTCCAAAACAACTGAGAAAATCAGTGAGAAGACTGGCATTGCTGCTTGACGCGTCTGAGTTCTCACTGGCAGTCTGGTAACAGAGGCTGTCAGCCTCGGCCGCCCCAAGTGAAGATTCTCGGTCTGTGCAAATCTGGTATTGCCCGTGATGGTGCTCCAGCTAAAAGCACAGTATTTGGGGAAACAATAAATTCAGTGCTGTTAATGTCTGTTAATTCGCTTTATACCTCATCTTTGAAGATGCTAGTCATTTGTCGCATTTTTACACCTATAACTGCTTAAACCAAGGTCAGAAACTGACCGGCATGCGCTGAGTCCTGGTGTGTGCCTGCTCTGTGTGACCAGTGTTCTCCCTCAGCTGCGCATTAAGGGTGTGGAGACCCCACATGCAGATCTGGGTTTCCAGCTGCTGGAGCTCCATGGGAGGGCTGGCCTCATCCCAGCCGTGTCCCTGTGAGGCCTCAGGGTCGGTCCTCCAGTTTGCCTTGGCTACTGCCACACACTGGCCCTACCCAGCCGGCTCTAACGCTGTGGTTCTCTGCGCTGGGTCTGCGGCCTCTGGCCTCAACCATTAGAAGTGTGTTGCAGACCTTCTCCCTCCCTGCAGCTGCTCACATGGCCCTTTCTTAGTCCACCCACTCCGGCTGTGAAGTGACTCCTGTAGTCTTAGGCCTGGCCGAGGGAATGAGCCTGTGACCTACATCACACCTGCTGTCTGTGTGTTACTGTGACGAGAGGGAACACCTCCCCATCTGAGAGGGGGCTTCGGGCAGTGGTGCCCTTCACATTCTCAGGGTCCCAGGTCTTCTCTTACGTTTTGAAAATAATGAAAAAACTTTGTTTTTGATTCTTCATGAAATGCCAGATCCATACATCTAGCAGAACTTTATATTATAATGAAAAACAAACATTTGCAATGGCCCTGTAGGCAGAAATGTCATTTTTTTACTTGTAATAAAATACATCAAAATAATGGAGAAATTTGAAGGAAGGTCCCCTTGTTCGTTTTCAGCTTTGATTTCAGTGTCTCATTACCAGAAGTGCAGAGGAGGACATTGGACGTTGCAGTGAAGAACAGTGGCGGCTTCCTGTCCAAAGACAAAGGGCTTCTTGGCAAAGTAAATTTGAAAAACCTTCATCAGCTCCTACACTTTGAAAATTAAACAATGTACCCAAGTACATCTTTATGGACGATACCTATTTAAGTTGAAAGGGGTGATTATTACTCTGTTATTATTACTTATTTATAAAACAGAGTATCTTGAAAGACTGCCTATCAAATAAGATAAGTACATTTGAAGATACTTTATTTTCATTGTTCTTACATATTCACATTATTGGCATATTAGTCATACTAACACTGAATTAAAAAAGTGTTAGTTTTCAAATTCAGCATTTTCTTCAAGCCATCAGATTGAAAGAAAACACAAGAGAAGTTTCTCGCTTATAGTTCCATCATGTAACCCACTGTTCATTTTGCTAATGAATCATGTTTCCTCTAGTCTTTGCCACATTCACATGTGACTCTTGCATATGGTTATGTATTCTTTAGTACATAGATGTTAAGTTAGGGAAGAGGGCTTTGAATTGTTCACCATTTACAGATGAGCCCACCAGCCGTGCTACTGTCAGCTACACGTGAGCCACCCCGCCATAAATCGCCTCCACTGAGCCTTCGGGGTAACTGAATTTTAGGACAGTTGGATACAGGAAAAACCTCTGGGATGTGCTCAACCTCATAATTCTTAAGAGTCAGAAGGTTAGAAAAGATTGAAAATGAAGACTCCAAGTAAAGGAGAGTTTGGCCCTCCAGGTGGGGACAGGAGATTGAGATGGAGGTGAGGTGAGGGCTGAAAGACAGCACCTGCGCATTCACGAGTGTTTTCACCCACAGGTGTTGGTCGGTCTGGCATCTGAAGAGCTCGCCAGAGGCTGGACCCAGTGGTGAGTGTCCCCTCCGTAGACAGAGCCCACCGCGTACTAGCGCCTCACCACTGATCGCACGTCTGCATCGTCTCCCTGTGCTCTCCAGGTATGACCTCACGGAAGACGGGACGCGGCCACATGTGGTGACATAGGCCGTGCTGGCCATGAGCAGCCCTGCCGGAGGACCTGCCCCGCCGTGTGCTCAGGGTGCGCCCTCCACAGATGCGCCAATGCTGTTTTATGACCCGCTGTATTTAGTTATACAGACCTTACCAGTTTTATATGATTATATGACATGTTGTCATTGTAGGCATATTTGGCCAATGTTATTAAATTTTATATGTTTAATTTCCTCTAGTATTTCAGTTATTCCAGTGCACAGTGAGATGTCATACTGTGTCCCAGAAAGCTGTTTGTCAGCTGTCTCTACAAGGAAGCAGACATGTATATGCTTTCCTTTTGCCTTGTCTTATATATCTCTGAGGTACACTATGGCATGTAAATAGACACTTTTTTATAATATGTACATGCTGGTTTGATTCAGAAGAAAATGGATCAAGGACATTGTATTTTTTCTTCTAAAACTTAACTAAATTCTTATGACGAATAATCATTTTTGTCTTTGCAGAAAAAGTTATCAGTGACCTATTTTGTGGTGTTTCTTTTTAAAAAGAAAAGCTGGAAGATTATTGAATATTAGTATATTTCTGCCATTACAAATGATGAAAGAAAGTATTCAAAATAATAAGACTTTCATAAATAGAAAGATGTATTATTGAGAAGTCACTGGAAGTGCTGATCAAAAGAAACACATAACTGAGTAATGTGAAATATTAGGAGAATGGTCATGGCCCCTAAGTCATAGGGGACTGATCTGAATTTCTCACATAAAATGGAATGTCTTAAATTTATTTCTTTGCTTGTTATAACTTACTCATGAGGTAGTGCACAGATGCACAATCATACTTTTCCTAAAATGTAACACAGGTTTTCCACGTTAGCAGCCAGGTCATTGTGAGCTAGTCGGTCATGAGCTTTGTTAACACTCAGTGTTTTCTCAGCCTATAAAGGAAGACAAGCTCACAGTGTCACCGTAAAGGTTGGAGACAGATCGGATGACAGCCCATCTGCGTGTTCGCAGTGCGATGGCACGGTGGACAGGTACCCTGGGCTGGGCCTCGGTTTCCCTCTGCCTCTGCGCGTGGGCCAGGCCGGGACCAGCACAGGCTGTCCACTGATAACCGCTTCCTGGTTTCCTCATTTTCTGCCAAGACTGACCTCAGTATTGGGAAATTGTTCTACAGTGTTTATTTTGGAACATTTTCCTCTTTTTAGATTATTAAAAGCATGTTTTGTGTATTAAGAGGCCCACACCTTGTGTGGGAGGCGAGGCTGTGAGCGATGTCAGTGCTGTGTGCCTATAAGCCACATAAGACACTTGCAGGGAGAGTTTTAAATATTTTAAGCTATATGATGAAAATGAATTCCTTAGCCATACCAACATTCTAAAATTATGTATAAATACTTTGGAGAAATGCAACTTTGTGTTGAAATTGGAGATCTTACCATAAATCATGCTGTGGACTCGTGGACTGCTCACGTGGCCAGACAAACCAAAGTGCCTATGGCGGGTGCCCACCCTCATTTCTGACACTCCTGCCTTCCAGTGGATTTTAATTTCATTTTAATTTACACTCGGAACCATGGGTTTATTTATAATGGAGTCTATGGCTTTACAACACATTTCATGTAATCATGAGGACTTAGTATATTGCTATTTCCTACTTAATGAAACCTCAGTCGAAAGCCTCATAAAAACCATTTCTGATGATGTACTGAGAAGTTTATGAATATACTGATACACGTGATCATACATGCACACAAAATATTTAACTGGTGTTTTAGTATCATGAGAAAGACAGGTAATGGCTCATTAAATCTAGTTGCCTGCTCATGCCATTGGATTTATTGAAAGATTTTTTTTTTAATTAAGTCACTTGAAGGGCTTTTGGCATAATCTATACAAGAGAAGAAACACTCATTGAAATTCAGCGAACTGATCATTTTTACCAACATCCTAAATATTTGAGTTTTCCAGCCACGTGCTTCACCTATTTGTCTGTTTTGCCTGAGGGAGTGCAATTGGGCAGAATAAGTGCAGTGAAAGGCACAGGCTGGCCAGCCGCACGTCGCCCTCTGGTGGGCATAGGGGCAGCTGGGGCTGGAGATGGAATCTCCTGCAGGTGCCAAGGTGCTGTTTTCTGAAAGGAAAGGCAGAATTCTAGGATGGGAGAGCCCCCATGAGTGAGTCTGTCTCTGTGGCAGGATGAGCTCAGCGGAAGTTCTCGTGTCTGCAGGAAAGGCTGAGAACTGCTGCCAGGGCTGGCCACCCTCCAGCAGTGGCCGAGAGACAATGCTCTTGAGTTCCTGGGAGGTTCATTCCTAGTTCTCTGCAATCAATTCATCTAGGAAAAGGGAACTTTGACTTTTCTGCATTAAGCCAAAGCGACAGAGGAAAATTAAATGAACTTGAGTTCTGTTAGTGTGTATATGCGGCTTGCTTCTCCTGTGCCTTAAAGTGTGGAAGTGTGAAGGTGTTTTCAAGTTTCAGATTCAAACAGAAGCCTTGTAGCTGTATTTACCACACTTGATACTCTTACTGTGAGAATTCCTTTACAGATACTCTTCCTCAAGAGGTCAGCCCTTCTTTTCAAGAACCTAAGCCAAATGCAGATCAGTGTGTATGTACATTTGTATGGTTGCTACTTTAACTCCAGTTCAGGCTGGATCACCCACCGCAAATGGCAACAGCAGTGGGTTTTTATTATAGAATGCCTTCTTGCTCAAACTTTCCATGGCAGTGCATGTATTTATTCAATAAAACTTTTGTGTTAGCTCACTTGTGACTTGTTTTTTTGTCTTTTGGAGCGAAGTTTTCATTGTGGGATAGGATAATGCACTGGCAGATACAACATACTATTTGTTTACAGTGTGTGAGTGCTTTCAGTTTTGAAAGAACTGCATCAGATCATAGGTACCATTCCTCACATTCCCACCTTAATTTGACTTGCCTGGCTGCTTGGTCTCTGGGTTTTGAAAACAGCTTTTCTGAAAGACAGTCTTGAGGGGAAGAAAGTCTTTGAATGTGCTTTGTTACCAGAGCTCTGAGCAGTAGTGAAACAGAAGCTGGTTTCAGAAGGGAGGGGAGATGCCAGAGGTGGCCCTCCTGTCCACATGCATGTACAGGATGGGGACCACCTGAGCTAGCCCTGCTCTTGGCCCCTCAGCACTCCACACATCTGACTCCTTCCTTAGCCTGTCTGACGTCTTGCCCCTGGATTTCCCTAATGTGTGGCTGGCTGGCTGTCAAGCTGGTTGACTGTCTTCTCCTCCAACCAGACTCTGAATATTGGATCACACAGGCTTTGGGTCCACTCCCTTTTTTACTTTTTCTCTGCATTGTGCTTAATACCATTGATATCCCATGGTTTCCAAATTTATATCTCCAGTGCAGACCTTGCTGCTGACCTCAAGATGAGTCTACCAGCTGCTTCCTCATTTTCCCTCTGTACTTGGAGGTCTCACAATGTTCCCTTTTGTCTGTCTGTCTGGGTCTTGAGCTGATGCCTCCCTCTGCCTCTCTCCCCACCCACACACAGACACCAAGTCCTTTTAGTTCTACCTCAGAATATATGTGCTTCAACTGCTGTCTCCAGCATTCAAGCTGCTGCCTTTCTCCCACCGCACAACAGCCAGACCGCATCTGTAGCTCACCACTACTGCCTTCCATTGCTTTTAGAATAAAGACCAAGGTCATATCCGAGGCCCTGAGACCCTCTAAGTCGTACTTCCTCCTCTTTCTATGCCTCTCATGCTTGGAGCTTCTTGAGTTCTTCAGGCTCCCCACCTTCCCCTCCCAGCGCCTCAGCCTGCCCTCCTGCTGACCAGGCCCAGCAGTGCAAGTGAAAGTTGAGGCAGTTGTCAGCTGCATGGCCGAATGCTGAGAACAGACCCTAACACATGCACAGCCCTTTGGCAGTGACAGGGAGACTAGTTCAAAGTACTTAAATCTGTCCAGTGGATAGCTGACCAACTCAGCTAATTGAGCAGAGACTTCAGAGGCAGCACATGACAAAGGATACAGCTCTCAGAGACTTAATCCAGGAAATTTACTTAAAAAATGACAAAGTGGAGGGGGAGAAATTGCGCACTGTATTATTCTAAATGTCCAGTTTTAAACAAAAATCCAGGAGATGCAAAGAAAAAGTATGTACTGGCGAAAAAGTCAGTAGAAAGCATCCTTGAGGAAGCCCAGATGTTGGACATAAGGAGAGGAAGACCTTAATCAACTGTTAGAAATATATTCAAAGAAATAAGGGAAACTGTCTAAAGAATTCAAGGAAAGTATGAGAATGATGCCTCAGCAGAATAGACATGATCAATAAAGAGATAGAAATTCTGGAGTTCAGAGTATAATAGATGAAATGCAGAATTCACCCCAGGAGCCAAACAACAGTTGAGAGCCAACAGAGGAAGGAATTGGCAAACTTGAAGATGTGTCAACCGAGATCATCTCATCTGAGGAACAAAAATAAAGAATGAAGAAAAATGAACAACATCACATCATGGAGCTTAGAAGGGAAGAGGGAGAGCAGAGCCAGGCGGAATAAGGAAATAATGGGCAAACATGCCCAAACTCTGGTGAAAACGTTACACATTAAAGGAGCTCGGTGAACTCCATGTGGGACAGAACTCGCACATTTAGACACCTATTAGCCAACCTGATCAAAGTCAAAGACAGTTTCAAAGCAGGAGGAGAGGCCATCCCCCAAAAGGACTCAGCAATAAGATTCACACCAGTTTCTCAGCCAAAACCATACAGGCCAGAGTCGGGGGTGGGATTCAAGGTGCTGAAAGACTGTCAGCCGAGAAACCTCTCCCCCACAAAAATGTCCTTCCAAAATGGAGAAATACAGGCTTTCCTAAGATTTAAAAACTACAAGAACGGATGTCTTTGCCTTTGCATATCTTATTTAAGTTTGTTCTGAAACCTCATACAGCTCTTTAGGCATTTCCTACTGTTCTGCTGTGACATCTCCCAGTTGTGGAAGTGGGGTAGCCCAGTGGTTTAGAGCGTGGCTCTGAGTCATATGCCCACTCTCAAACCTCTCCTCTGGCCCATATGGCCTGGAGCAGGTCTTACAACTTCTCAGTGCCTACGACTCCCTCTGTGGAGGGTGTAGCCATGATGCTGGTCTGAAAGGTGGCATGCAGGCCAACATAAGACAATACCCGTGAAATGTACCACGATGCCTGGCACACACTCTGGGTCAGCCTTCACTGTTGTGTTGCCCGATCTCCCCCTGACCTCACACCAGAATGTAGTTCCTGTCTTCCTCACCTGCCAGCGCTGGCTACCTTGACTGACAGCTGGGCCATCAGATACCAGCTCCATACAAATGGAGTTCTGCCGGATTTGTGTCTGGCGCCTCTTATTCCACAG
This sequence comes from Smutsia gigantea, assembly GCA_032199065.1. Classification (NCBI taxonomy): domain Eukaryota; kingdom Metazoa; phylum Chordata; class Mammalia; order Pholidota; family Manidae; genus Smutsia; species Smutsia gigantea. Next base: position 71,599 of record JAVSCE010016762.1, read on the forward strand.
TGTCTGTGAGAGACAGCATGATGTCATACCTCTTACAGCGGTTCAGTGAGCCTGGTTGGATGGGCAGCAACCTGCTCAGAGAGGTAACACCTTGAACACAGCCATCGATGTGCCATGAGAGACAGCCATCTACCCCCTCAGGCCTGAGAGTCCAGGCCTGTGGGAGGGACTGCCACCCTCCCTCATTCCTGGAGGGACTTCTGAAGGACCTGGGCACTGGTTCTCCCTGCCAGAGGCTCTCCACCAGCATCAGATGGTGTGCTTTCTGAGGCCTGGCTTGTCCCATTTTGCAGAAGTCCAGGTGAGGATGCCACAGACCCAGCCTGGTTACACCACAGCAATCCCTACCCAGGTTTTCCTGCAACATGATGGTGGATCGAGGGCCACACTGCTGGGATCAGACCTCCAGCTGGCCTCAGCTCCCAAGTGGGGCAGCTCGTGCTGCCCACATGCTTTCCTGGAATCTGACTGTTAGCATAAAATGGGAGACTGGTCCTTATGGTATTGGATCACCCTATGGCCTTAACCTCCCAAGGTTGGATCTGTCTGTGTAATGAGAGGCAGAGCTGTTTGTGGAGGCAATAAAAGCTGGAAGGTACAGGCCTCCATTCTCAGTGTGATGGAGGCTGGGTCTCCAATGAAATTTGCTTTCCCTTTGTAGCAAGTAATTCACACTGCATGACTTCTCTGGGTTGCCCCAAATTATCTCCCACATGTCCATGGTATTGCAAGCTGTCTCAGCTCTCAGGTGAGAGACCAAGCTTTTTATTTATGATCACTTTGACAAAAATAAAACATAACGGGAATTCTGGGAAGATGGCAGCGTGAGCAGGGCAGCGGAATACTCCCAAAACACAACAAATACAACTATTCCTAAAAGAGAGACCAGAAGATACAGTACAATAGCCAGACTAGAGCTACATCTGCAAGAACTCAGCACCTCACAAAGCGGGTAAAATACAAAGCCGTGACCTGGCGGGAACTGAGCATTTCCCCACCCAGGCTCACCGGTGGGAAAAAAAGAAACAGAGTTGGGAGGGAGTTGGAGCACAGAACTGCTAAATAACCAGCCCCGGTTATCTGCTTTGGGAGCACAGACACACATCACGTGGTGTATTGGAGATGAGAGAAACAGAAGGGCAGGATTCGAGATGGAGACCGCAAGCGGGTCCCCACATCTGGCTCCCCAGGGACAAAAGAAAAGTGGGCGCTTTTTTTAAAAGTCTTAAAGAGACAAGGGCCCAATAGCTTAACAAAATTGTCCCAGCACACTCAGCCCAGCAAGCTGGGAATCTTCAGGAATTTCCGGCCCCCTAACCGGCTGCCAGGTGAAGAAGCCCCGCCAAGGCCCCTCACGGTGATAAGTAGCCTGCCATTCATTCCCCCTGGCCGGAGTCGCAAATGGTCTGGCGGATCTGCCACAGCTGTGGAACAGCGGGAAAGCGGCCCCGCCCACAGCAGCCACACAAAATCTCCTCCCATCGGGCATGCAGCTAACCGGGAAGGGCCGCAGAAGCCAGAGCAAGGTCGGAAGGCACCAAGTGGCGCAAAACGCACCTGGAGTGCCTGAAAACCCCCGCAGAGCTCTAGGCTAGCCTGAGGGTGGCACGGCACACGACAGCTCAGGTGATTATCCCAGAGACTGCCTCATGGTGCGCGAGTAACCAGCACAGGCTGCGGAGAAGGGCAAGGAGAACAACAAGCAGGAAGGGACTTTGTTCTCCCAGCTGACACACACGGCACCTGTCTGCGACCACTTCTATCACCATGAAAAGACAGAAGAATATGGTCCAGTCAAAGATCACCCAGACAACCCCAGAGAGAGGGCCTGGTGGGATAGATTTAAACAATCTTCCAGAAAAAGAATTCAGAATAAAGGTCATAACCATGCTGATGGACCTACAGAGAAATATGCAAGACCTAAGGGAGGAAGTCAGGAGACACATTACAAAAATGAAACAATCGATTGACGGACTCAAGAGCAGACTGGATGAGGTGCAAGAGACTGTTAATGGAATAGAAACCAGAGAACAGGAGTACAGAGAAGCTGAGGCAGAGAGAGATGAAAGGATCTCTAGGAATGAAAGAATATTAAGAGAACTGTGTGACCAATCCAAACGGAACAAAATTCGCATTATAGGAGTACCAGAAGAAGAAGAGAGAAAGAGGGATAGAAAGTGTCTTTGAATACATAATTGAGGAAAACTTCCCCAAGCTGGGAAAGGAAATAGTTTCTCAGACAATGGAAGCCCACAGATCTCCCAACACAAGGGACCCAAGGAAGACAACACCAAGACATATAATAGTTAAAATGGCAAAGATCAAAGACAAGGACAGAGTATTAAAGGCAGCTAGAGAAAGAAAAAAGATCACCTTCAAAGGAAAACCCATCAGACTAACATCAGACTTCTCAACAGAAACCTTACAGGCCAGAAGAGAATGGCATGATATATTTAACACAATGAAACAGAAGGGCCTTGAACCAAGAATACTATATCCAGCACGATTATCATTTGAATTTGAGGGAGGGATTAAACAATTCCCAGACAAGCGAAAGTTGAGGGAGTTTGCCTCCCACAAACCACCTCTACAGGATATCTTAAAGGGACTGCTCTAGATGGAAGCAGGCCTAAGGCTAAAAAGATGTCACCAGAGAAAATAAAATCATAGCAAAGAAAGCAGACCATCCAAATACTAACTAAAGCCAAAAAATAAAATCAACTATCCACAAAAACCATCAAAGGAAATGTAAAAGAGTACAGAATAAAATACCTAGCATGTAAAGAATCATCAGACTGTGTTTATAATAGCTGAACAAGAGAGTTTAGTTAGACTGTTAGATAGTAAAGAAGCTACCCTTGAACCTTTGATAACCATGAATCTAAAGCCGGCAATGGCAATAAGTATCCATCAATAATCAGCCTAAATGTAAATGGACTGAATGCACCAATCAAAAGACACAGAGTAATAGAATGCATAAAAAAGCAAGACCCATCTATATGCTGCTTACAAGAGACTCACCTCAAACCCAAAGACATACACAGACTAAAGGTGAAGGGATGGAAAAAGATATTTCATGCAAAAAACAAGGAGAGAAAAGCAGGTGTTGCAGGACTTATATTAGACAAAATAGACTTCAGAACAGAGAAAGTAGCAAAAGATAAAGAAGGACATTACATAATGATAAAGGGGTCAGTCCAACAAGAGGATATAACCATTTTAAGTATATATGCACCTAACACAGGAGCGCCGGCTTATGTGAAACAAATACTAACAGAATTAAAGTAGGAAATAGACAGCAATGCAGTCATTTTAGGAGACTTCAACACACCACTCACTCCAAAGGACAGATCAACCAGACAGAAAATAAATAAAGACACTGAGGCACTGAACAGCACACTAGAACGCATGGACCTAACAGACATCTACAGAACTCTAAACCCAAAAGCAACAGGATACACATTCTTCTCAAGTGCACATGGAACATTTTCCAGAATAGACCACATACTGGGCCGCATAAATAACCTCAGTAAATTCAAAAATATTGAAATTCTACCAACCAACTTCTCAGATCACAAAGGAATAAAACTATAAATAAATTGTGCAAAGAAAACAAAAAGGCTCACAAATGCATGGAGGCTTAACCACATACTCCTAAATAATCAGTGGATCAACAACCAAATTAAAACAGAGATCAAACAATACATGGGGACAACAACAGCACAAAGCCCCAATTTCTGTGGGACGCAGCAAAGGCAGTTCTAAGAGGAAAGTATATTGCAATCCAGGCCTATTCAAAGAAGGAAGAACAATCCCAAATGAATAGTCTAAATTCACAATTATTGAAATTGGAAAAAGAAGAACAAATGAGGCCCAAAATCACCAGAAGGAGACATAATAAAGATTAGAGAAGAAGTAAATAAAATTGAGAAGAATACAACAATACGAAAAAAAATCAATGAAACCAAGACCTGGTTCTTTGAAAAAATAAAAACAGATAAACCCCTTGCCGGAATTATTAAGAGAAAAAGAGAATCTACACACATAAACAGAATCAGAAATGAGAAAGGAAAAATCACGAAGGACCCCACAGAAATACAAAGAATTATTAGAGAATACTATGAAAATCTATATGCTAACAAGCTGGAAAACCTGGAAGAAATGGACAACTTCTTTGAAGAATACAACCTTCCAAGACTGACCAAGCAAGAAACAGAAAACCTAAACAAACCAATTACCAGCAACAAAATTGAAACGGTAATCAGAAAACTACCCAAGAACAAAACCCCCAGGCCAGATGGATTCCCCACTGAATTTTAGCAGACATATAGAGAAGAAATAATATCCATTCTCCTTGAAGTTTTCCAAAAAATAGAAGAGGAGGGAATACTTCCAAACTCATTCTATGAAGCCAGCATCACTCTAATACCAAAACCAGGCAAAGACCCCACCAAAAAAGAAAATTACAGACCAATAACCCTGATGAACATAGATGCAAAAATACTCAACAAAATATTAACAAACCGAATTCAAAAATACATCAAGAAGATCATACACCATGATCAAGTGGGATTCATCCCAGGGATGCAAGGATGGTACAACACTCGAAAATTAATCAACATCATCCACCACATCAACAAAAAGAGGAACAAAAACCACATGATCATCTCCATAGATGCTGAAAAAGCATTTGACAAAACTCAACATCCATTCATGATAAAAGCTCTCAACAAAATGGGTACAGAGGGCAAGTACCTCAACATCATAAAGGCCATATATGACAAACCCTCAGCTAACATCATACTTAACAGTGAGAAGCTGAAAGCTTTTCATCTAATATCGGGAACAAGACAGGGATGCCCACTCTCTCCTCTGTTATTTAACATAGTACTGGAGGTCCTAGCCACGGCAATCAGACAAAACAAAGAAATACAAGGCATCCAGATTGGTAAAGAAGAACTCAAATTGTCACTGTTTGCAGATGACATGATATTGTACATAAAAAACCCTAAAGACTCCACTCCAAAACTACTAGAACTAATATCTGAATTCAGCAAGTTGCAGGATACAAAATTAACACACAGAAATCTGTTGCTTTCCTATACACTAACGATGAACTAACAGAAAGGGAAATCAGGAAAACAATTCCATTCACAACTGCATCATAAAGAATAAAATACCTAGGAATAAACCTAACAAAGGAAGTGAAAGACCTATACCCTGAAAAGTATAAGACGTTGCTAAGAGAAATTAAAGAGGACACTAACAAGTGGAAATTCATCCCATGTTCTTGGCTAGGAAGAATAAATATTGTCAAAATGGCTATACTACCTAAAGCAATCTACAGATTCAATGCAATCCCTATCAAACTACCAACAGCTTTCTTCAATGAACTGGAACAAATAGTTCTATAATTCATATGGAACCAACAAAAGACCCCAAATAGCCAAAGCAATCCTGAGAAGGAAGAATAAAACAGGGAATTACGCTCCCAGACTTCAAGGTCTACGACAGAGCCACAGTAATCAAGACAGTCTGGTACTGACAGAAGAACAGACCCACACACCAGTGGAACAGAATAGAGAGTCCAGACATTAAAGCAAACATATATGGTCAATTAATATATGATAAAGGAGCCATGGATATACAATGGGGAAATGATAGCCTCTTCAACAGCTGGTGTTGGCAAAACTGGACAGCTACATGTAAGAGAATGAAACTGGATTACTGTCTATCCCCATACACAAAAGTCAACTCAAAATGGATCAAAGACCTGAATGTAAGTCATGAAACCATACAACTCTTAGAAAAAAACATAGGCAAAAATCTCTTGGACATAAACATGAGCGACTTCTTCATGAACATATCTCCCCGGGCAAGGGAAACAAAAGGAAAAATGAACAAGTGGGACTATATCAAGCTGAAAAGCTTCTGTACAGCAATGACACCATCAGTAGAAAAAAAGACATCCTACAGTTTGGGAGAATATATTCATAAATAATGTATCCGATAAGGGGTTGACACCCAAAATATATAAAGAACTCACGCACCTTAACAAACAGAAAGTAAATAATCCAATTAAGAAATGGGCAGAGGACATGAATAGACACTTCTCCAAAGAAGAAATTCAGATGACCAACAGGCACATGAAAAGATGCTCCACATCGCTAATCATCAGAGAAATGCAGATTAAAACCACAATGAGATATCACCTCACACCAGTGAGGATGGCCAACATCCAAAACACAAACAACAACAAATGTTGGCGAGGATGTGGAGAAAAGGGAACCCTCCTACACTGCTGGTGGGACTGCAAATTAGTTCAACCATTGTGGAAGGCAGTATGGAGGTTCCTCAAAAAACTAAAAATAGAAATAGCATTTGACCCAAGAATTCCACTCTTAGGAATTTACCTTAAGAATGCAGCAGCCCAGTTTCAAAAAGACAGATGCACCCCTATGTTTCTTGCAGCACTATTTACAATAGCCAAGAAATGGAAGCAACCTACGTGTCCGTCAGTAGATGAACAGATAAAGAAGAGGTGGTACATATACACAATGGAATATTATTCAGCCATAGGAAGAAAACAAATCCAGACATTTGCAACAATGTGGATGGAGCTAGAGGGTATTATGCTAAGTGAAATAAGCCAGGCAGAAAAGACAAGTATCAGATGATCTCACTCATCTGTGGAGTATAAGAACAAAGAAAAAAACTGAAGGAACAAAACAGCAGCAGACTCACAGAACCCAAGAATGGACTAACAGTTACCAAAGGGAAAGGGACTGGGGAGGATGGGTGGGAAGGGAGAGACAAGGGGGAACAAGGGGCATTACGATTAGCAGATGTAATGTTGGGGGGGCACGGGGAGGGCTGTACAACTCAGAGAAGACAAGTAGTGACTCTGTAGCATCTCACTACGCTGATGGACAGGGACTGTAATGGGATTGGTGGGGGGACTTGAAGTGGGAGTTTAGTAACCATAATGTTGCACATGTAATTATAGATTCACCATACCAGAATAAAACAAAAACAAAACATAACACCTGAAGTTTTTAGGATCATTCTTTTAATGCAACAGCTCTTCCAAGATCTTGCAGGGATAGTGGGGCGAGTGTGTCCCCCACACCCCTCCTGTGTGAATGCCCTTGTCAAATACTGAACTGCACACTGAATAAAACAGTGGGAAGATGAGGCCATTGCAAGGCTGTCGACCTGCAAGCTGGGAAACTCAGGGCTGCGTATAAGCCATGCATCCGGAGCTGCTCGCTGACTTGGAGTTTGTGAGGTGGATGCAGAAGCTATTTGACTTTTCAGCTGGTTGTTCGGATGGCTTCCTTCTTATTTGGGTCAGGACAGCAGAGTCGGGGACAAGGAAGCCCAGAGATGGCATGGCCAGATCAGGTGTTTGGGGATTGGCCAGTGTCCTCTGGATTTCTGAGAAGAGCCTTACGTTTCTGTAAAGTTGGGCTACCTTCCTCTTTGCCAGTGTTGGCTGTCATGTTTTGTCCCTGACACAAGTGGCTTCACTGAAGTTTGGTTCTACACCCCGAACACGAGGACCTGGGACTGGCAGAGCAGCTAGTGAAGTTGCTTTGTCCTTTCTGGTTGAGTGCAGGGAAGAGCTTGGGGAATGTTTTGTTATACCTCATGTATTCCCCTTGGAAAATGTGAACTTTGGAAGCATCTCACTGACTTCCTTGAAATATAGAATAAACAGCCAAACTTGGGTAACGCTCTCCAGTCAGTTGGTGACGTTTAAATCACACACCTCCTGTGTGCAAGACAGTATCAGGGCAGTGGAGGACCCAGTGTGTATGCAAGCACATGTATGCATGTGTACATGTGCATGAGTGTGTTCACAATTGTCTGTTGAGCACACACAGTGGGAATGCATTCTGTGTCGTATGTGCTGTGTGCACGCAAGGCATGTATGTATGTGTTGTATGTGCACATGCACATGTGTGTCCATGTGTTATGCATGTGTGAGTGTGTACATGTGTGTTTAGCTCTTCCAGACCACCTTCACAAACCCAGAGTCTGAGCATGGGTCCCCCTTAGTAGAGCCTGAGGCCAGGCTCACGAGCATGTGGTTTACTTTGGAATGTGGTCCTGGGGGTCTTCCTCCTTCTGCTGCTCTATTCTGTGAAACAAGTTGTATAAGAACAGTCGTCATCTGTTTCTTGAAAATCTGGTGAAACTTGCCTATAATATTTCTGAGCCTGATGCATTTTAAGAGGGAGATTTTTTATTCCATTCATTTAAAAATTTTGTGTTAGTATGTTTTCAATTTCTTATGAAATCAATGTTGAAGATAATCCATTTTATGCTTTCAAATTCTTTAGATAATATTTCTAACAAATGTAATATCTGTATAAAGTTGTAGTTGCATCTTTTAATCTCCTAATGTTCATTTGTACCTCCTATTTTGTATTGATTAGACTAGAACTCCATTTAGTTTTATTAGTTGTAAAGACCTTGCTTTTTATTTACTACAATATTTTTATTGTCTCTCGATTTTGTTTTTGTGTTCAAACCTGCTCTTGCTTTTCTATCTACTTTAGGTTTCTCTGTTGTTCTGCTTCTAACTTCTTGAACTGAACATCAAACTTGTTTTCAGTCTTTCCTTTAGAAAATAAATTTATTTAAGGATCTACTTTGACCCTGTTTTCTGCTCCAGCTTCACCTCCTGAGTTTTGGCGAGTGTACCTATGCCATTTTGGTCTGAGTGTATTCTAATCTCCACTGGGATGTGCTCTTTATTCTGTGAGTTGCTCCGAACCTTGTTGGTGTTGGTTAGAATTTGATTGCACTGAGGTCAGAGAAAATAGTCTACCTAGTTTTGATTCTTTGGGGGAAACAGCTCATCCCCACCCTAATCTTTGCCCTCCTAATCCCTGGTCCAGAGCAGGTCTTTAAGGACATTTTGAGACCCCACTCCTTGGTGACATTTGAGATTTTGAGACAGCAGCCATGACCAAGGGAGAGGGGATCTGGTGCAGCTGCCAGTTGGGAGCTTATGTCTTGGCCCAGGGCTCCTTGTTAGCTGCACCATGGAAACCATGTTGATGAGCTTTTCAGCTTTTCAAGGACCAGCAGGTCTGCCCAGCCGTTGGCGGAAGCAGTGAGACCAGACGTGGTCTCTGTCCCCCGTGGGGCATGCTCAGCCCTTTGCCTGAAGAACTGCCCTCTGGCTGCATCTGCTGGCTTCCCCACACCCTGGCCTCAGGACCCTTGCCCTGCCTTCGTGCTCCATGTATGCTCTTTGGGGCGCAGCTATGCATTTTTAGTTTTTTGCGAAATCTCACCTTTTGTTGCTGTTGGGAGCAGAGGAAATAAGTGGAAGCACAAATCCACTGCACATCGTAACTACGCATCTTTAGTATGTGTCATCAGTGAAAAGGATATGGCTTGAGAGTCTACTTGGCGTCACCTGGCAGGTTCTTGGGCATCAGGTGACCGAAACCCTGTCTCCCTACCGGAGCCTCTGTCCCACCAGGTGGCGCTGCATCACTGAGGCTTTTAAAGGCTGGGGATGAGCAGTTCATTATTTCTGTGCGTCTTGTACAACTTTAGAGCTGGAAGGAACCACAAGCTATTTTAGCTCCATCTCTTATTTCCTGGGAGAGGAACCAGGCTTTCAGCCAAAGTGATTTTCCCAAGGTCTTGTGGCTGGTTACAGAGGCAATGGGGCAAGAACACAGGTAAATCCCACCAGCACAATTTACAGACATCTCAGGGTGACAGAAATACTTAGTAAGGTTATTTCTCTTTCTACAGTATTGGTACAGCCACATCTAAAAAAAAAAGTACAGTGAATTCACTCTTAAGATTAAATGGGTTGGTGGCCCATTACTCAGTTAATTATTTTGCTACGCATCTCAGTATCACAGAAATATTTGGACCATCCCTTGAATTTAATTACTCAGTAACAGCCAATATGATCAGTTTCTTTACTACTTCATAAATGGACTTATAGGGAAACACCAAAAGAATATTGGACAAAATATACGATGTAAAGTGACATAAAAGGACAGGTAGCATTTGTTACTTTGGGCAAGACAAGACTAACCTCTGAGCCTATCTGATATGTGCTCTTAAATTTGCATTTGTAAGAAAGGTTATTTGTGTAAACAGGACATTTTTGTGGGGGTCAGGGTCCGCATGGTCAGTAGAAATTGCAGGCAGATCCAGCCAGCTGGCTCCCTGGGAACCCACAAGGATGACCAACAGAGTCCCAGCTCCCCTCTCGCGCCCTCCGTGTCTGCTGCTTTGTTTGGCTCCACAGGTGACTCTTGCCAGGGCCACTGCTTGTCGCCGTGGATGCTCGCTCCATCCTTCCACCAGTGGGTGCCTGCTGTGCACCGGTACTGTGAGCAAACATGCGTGGGCTGCATGCAGCCCTGTGAGGGGACACTCCATAACCCAACACGCCAAGACACGGAAATCATAGGGACTCTGATCAAAGTGCTTGGCCCAGTCCAGGGCACTCTGCAAGCAGGCAGCCAGAGTTCTGCGCCTGGAGGAGAATGCATGTTAGCCGAGGTCTGGGGTTCAGCAGTGAGGAGCCACGGTGCGCCCAGGCCAATGGAACAGGAGGCATGTGGAGGCCCTGGATGGGGAACTGGGGGCCATGGGGACTTGGCGATTCCAAAGGGGGCACCAGCCAAGGCGGAGGGATGGATGGGGTGGGCTGCAGGGCTTGGGGGGCAAGCAAAAACCCTTCTGTTTCCCCTAAAGCAAGGAGTGAGCACATGCGGCCATGAGCAAGGGCTGGGCCATGCTCAGGTTCAGTGGGCAAGACTGCTCCGGGTGTTTGAGAGGACAAGCAGGGAGGACCTCTGTAGATGGTTTAGCCTGAGTGGTGGGTCTCTGATCCACTTTGAATTTCGTGGACGGCATGAGGTGGGGGTCCTACTTCCTCCCAAGCGCACATCCTGAGCTGGGCACCAAGACAGAATGATGCCCCAGGGGTGCTCAGGCCCCACAGAGCAGCAGGACTTATTTCACAGTGAAGGGCTTGCAAAAGCGGCTGACTGCCCGAACCCAACTACCCCAGCTCTGTGCTCCCTTGGCCAGGTCTCCCCATGCTGGCCGTGTCTCCCAATGTTACCAGCACCAGGGGAGGTGGGGTGACTGCAGGTAAAGTAACATTTTTGTGCAAATTTTAGAAACTGTGACCCCCGAGCACATTGCCCACTGGGCAGGCACTCTGCCTCCATCCCTCACTGGTCCAGCTCAGCCAGTGTCCTTCAGTCTGCACAGACCTCTCAGTTAGGTTTCTCAGCCTTGTACAAGAGCCTGAGCTCAGGGCTGAGACAGCGAGCCCTCCTGCAGGTGGTGGAGCCAGGCTTTTCTGGCTCTGAAGTCCACGCTTGGTCGTGGCTCTACCTCACGGGCACCAGGGAGAGCAGGGAGCCGGGAGTGGGGCCTGCAAGGTGCCGACTGGCCCGTCTCCCGTACAGGTGTTTGTGGTCATCAGCATGCACATAGTTTGTCCTGAAATTTGTGTTCTTCTTAGTGCTTTTCAAAGCCTCACGTGAGAGTCCCGTTGGGTGCTTCAAACTTGCCGGGCATCTCTGCTGGGTGGCAGGCAGACAAGCAGAGGTCTACGTTTGCCCAGGCTTTGCTGCTGGACTCGCACAGGCCACGTCACAGCCTCCTGGCTGCCCCTGGCGCATCACTGCCCAGGAGCTGTGACCCTCTGGGGCTTCCTGGAGCTGCAGCCTGTGTGTGCCTGCCATGCAAGTTTGCAAAGCACATCCTGCCTCACCTCCTGGCCACTGAGCCAAGGAAAGCCTCAACAACTGGGGAGCCCTGGTGGCCTGGCCAGCTCCCTGTGACAGTCTGTACTCTGTCCTGTGAGCTCCCATGACCAGGCGTCCATCCTGGCTTCACACCCCCTCAGCCCACAGCCCTGCTCCCTCCTCAGCTGTCAGGCCCATTCTCTGGGTGCACGTGGGGTCACCCGAGAAGCCTGGAGACTACCAGGCCCCCACCTCCAGAGCTGGCCAACCTGGCCTGCGAGGGCCCAGGTGAGGCTCCGTAAGGACGCGGGGTGACTGATGTATGCTCAGGGCCGAGAGCCACTGTTGCAGTGTCTGTCTAAAGTTGTCTCCCAGGAGGGAGACTTCCAGGACATTCCTGTCCCCTGACAGTACCCAGAGTGTGGGCCATGCTGTCCCACATGCAAGCCCCTGTCAATCAGGTATTTCCACTCCAGGGAACTAGGATTTGAACCCCCAGCTTGACACATGTGCATCGCTAACGTGCTGGCAGAATTCGTTTGCTTCAGCTTTGGTGAGATGTGGTTCTCAGGATGAAGGCTATGCTTTTAAGGCATGCAATTCCGTGGGTTTCAGTGTGTTCACAAGGCAGTGTGGGCTGGTCTGATGCTGGATCCTTCTCCTGACCCCAGGACATGCTGGCCCACTAGCAGGTGCCACCCTGCCCCTCGCCTCTGGCAGCCCCTCATTGACTTTCCAACTATGGGTTTGCTTGTTGGGCACATTTTGTATAAATGGAGTCAAGCTATGTGGCCTGGTGTGTCTGGCATCTCTCAGCACCGTGCGCTCAGGGCCTATCCGCGCTGTGCATGCATCGGAGCTCTGTTCCTTCTCGTGGCTGGTGACCACTCCGTGGTGTGCACGGACCCCATCTAGCGTGCCCATTTGTCTGCCAGGTGACATCAGGCTGGGTCCTTCCGTGCGTCCTGCTGGTATCCTGTGAGAGGTGGCCACCTCATCCTCTATCGACCTCTGGCTGCAAGGGATGCTGAAAAGGCGCCATGCTCACTGTCCTGCACTCAGTGACCATGGGCTCAGCACAACCCTGGGACTTCATTACTGATGTATGCTGGCACAACTCACGTTTTCTCTTTCCCTGTCTTTCTGAAATCAACTCTAACCTGTAGGTTAGGGTCACCTGGGGATCCCAATACTAGTTAAGAAGTACTAATCTGGAGCTGTAATCCCCCGTCACCTGCCTTAATTGGTCTGGAGAATGTCTAGGCAGCATCTTACGAGCAGCTCAAAAAATTCTTACATGCAGTGGTGGCTGGGGGCGCTGTGCAGCAGACCTCCTACCTCGTCCTCCTCAGAGGGACCCACTTGAGAGCCCTCACCCTGGCTCTGCCGCCTCTCCAAGGCTCATAGCTCACCTTTCCCTTAAATCTTCCCAAGGTCATCGCCCAGGCTGCATGCAGATTCCTTTGTGGAAAGGTCTGGAATAGGGGATTTGTGACAGAGTAGTGCAAAGATAAAAGTGGGACCATCCAGAATGTACTAATTGCGAGCCAGCTTGTGGGTCACTTCACACTCACCTGAGAGGCAGGAGCCCCTGGGGGTGGGGGATGCCCAGTCTTCACTCTCTGCAAGAGCTTCCCTAAGGGGGTCACTCAGGCTGGGAACAGCAAGGGTCCTGCAGGGCCTTGTGGCCCAGGTCCCCAGGGCAGGGGTGAGGATGGGCCTTCAGCTTCCAAATACTTTTGCTTTTCCTGTAATTGTTCAAATACATGCACATCCCATTTCCCAAGTTCCCACTTTCAGAGAAACTACAGTGTAAAGCTACAAAGAGGAAGGAAATATTTTTGCAGCTGCCTCCTAAATAGCCGCAAGCCTGCTCCCTCAGAATCATGACTCGCTCAGGCCAGGCAGGTCCCGTTCTGCTCCTCCACTGGGAACAGCTCCTCCCTGTCCGGCAGGAGTAAAGGCTGTGAGATACTCCTTGTCCCTCAACACTGTGTGAAGTTCCTACCTGACCTGTTGTTTCAGCTTATTCTCCCAGTTACAATTATTATGATTAAATTTCAAAGTTTGTATTTTCTTTTTAGGCAGAAAATATTTCCAGAAAGATCTTCAAGAAACTGAGGACAGTTGAACTATGTGATTGTGTTATTTGCCCAATATAAAATAATTTTTTTACAGTGAGCTTTACACTTGCTCCAATATCAAATGTATTATTTAAGCCAAGTTTTATAACTTTTCAGCCTATATATTCCAAACAGCTTCAGCCTTCCTTTCTATTACCTTGCCATGGGGTCCAATTTCCATCCTATGAATCTGTCTTCATTACCAATTGCAAAGTTTTAAGAAAAGAGATAATCTCATACCTCATTGATTTATTTATTCAGAAAAATCTTTTCTTCTAGCATCTAAAATGGGCCAGACTTACACTGAGGATGTGGGACTGAATCAGATGCCATCTGGACACGAAAGTTCTCAGGGTGCGGGTGGAGAGGAAGCTGCCCTGTAGGACACATGCTGAGCAGGAGAAGCTGAGTGGGGTTTGGGAGGAGGCCTGGGCACATTCAGTAAGGAAAGGCAGCCAGGAGCAGCCCCACCCCTGCACTCAGCTAGACCCACCCCCAGGTGGGCACTGTTACTGTCCTGTTGCCTCATGAGGAAACTGAGGCTCAGAGCCATCCAGGACCTATTACATGGCTAGCGGGTGGCAGAGCCACATGGGATCACCTAGGTAGGTGCCTCTAGGCCACACCTTGTGTTAGCTTCTTATTCAGGAG